>APFE031005657.1:0-65002 GCA_000404065.3 Pinus taeda | reverse complement strand
TTGAACATGGATGCTTTGATACCACCTATAATCAACCGCCCACCTTCACGCAAGTGGAAAGTTTTCACTTGCTAATACGATCTCCCTTATACAATTAGAGAGATGGTATAATCAAATTTCTCTTATTTTTTTGTCCATAAGACTAGAAATGGATATCACCATTGTGTTTGTCTCGGTCAGACAATTCCAGTGATATAAAATTTTACCCTGATCTGATCTCTGTATCGAGAGTTATGAACCTTGAAATTTCTAGCGAATCTGGTGACGCCACATCATCATCAGGCCACATGGCACCCACGTGGCCATACTAACCAACCTTCTAGCACCACTTGGTAGTATTTTATTAGCTACTAACCCATTCATGGGTGGGCTCCATAGCCTCGCGCTATGCATTGTTTTACGATCTTGTGTGTGTGTGTGTGTGCGTGTGTATTATATATCAATTATCCCGTCGTAACCCTCACCAAGGTGAATCTCGATTTACAATCCAAATCCATAGTTTTTTGTTGAAGGTAATATTGATACTTAGTAAAAAACACCACTTCAAGTACATTTGTGTGGGTGTGTGTTTGTATTATATACCAATTATCCCATCAGAACCGTTACCAAGGTGAATCTCGATTGATGATCCAAATCCATAGTTTTTGGTTGAAGATCATATTGATACTTTGGTAAAAACACCACTTCGAGTACATTAGGCCTAACCTAGAATTCATACATATATAAAATAGACGCATGGGGCCCACCCCTTACTCCAAGTCATAGGTTGGCTCCATTTCCATTGAAGCCATCACTCCATTGTGTTGGGCCCAACCCCAACCATTGTTCATCCATCGAGTCGGGAGGTCAAACTCATCTCAGCTCACTTAATGGAGCAATAGGATGAACTTAGACCCCGCCCTTTCTTATAGGGACTCAATCATGCGTCTGACCGCAAAAGCTAGAGGAAAGAGGGCCAGAAAACAACAAAGCTTCATGGTCCTCCAGAAACAATACCTTTGGGTCATTCTAGCTTCCGCCAAAGCGATTTGAATAGGGCATAATTGGATTGTCCACTTAGTCAATTCCACATCAAGACTTTGTCATGCTAGATCGACAAGGCCTACGAATAAGATTACAAGGTAGAGCCTCACACCTATGTCTATAAAGAGACCATTCCCAACTGGAATTTGTCCAATATTAACTAATATAGCTATACCCGGGACTCAGGCTATGATATATAAATTCACTCTTGGATTACAATGGTTCTCATAAATAAATTATCCCACTTTGTGTTACACACTCTTTGCAAAATAACTCAAACATGGCTCGATTGCAGTGGTTCTATGAATGTCTTGACTTGCGTCAGAGTCTAGCCATGGAAATTAAGATTTTATGAGCATGATTCAGTGATATCCCTCTTGATATTTCAACAAGGTTACCCCCTCCAAATCTACAAATAGCATATGATGCCAAAAAGGCCACAACAAGATCAACACTCTCCAAATCACTAGGAATCCCTCCTTCTAAGGCCACTCACAGGCATAAATAATGGATATAAATAGATGAGTGGTAATATTAAGAGCCCATAAGCATTTCATTCTTGTGGACGGGAATTCCATGCAGGGGTTACACTGATGGTTATCACACACCTTTTCTTACAGACTTGGTAACCCTTGAAGAGCCTCTAATACTCATACTGCTCACCACAATGCAACTTGAGTGTATTTCAACCACACAAGTGGATATAGATACATATATACATATATGTATAAATGTTCTCTTGCTTAATGGACAGGGAAGCAGCAATGCATGAAGGATTACCAGGGAACTTGTTAACAGAAGTAACTAGCACATAGATACTGACTAGTGGAATACAAATCAGGTTAAGCTCCATGGCTATAACCAACCTTTCAAGTAAGGAGTTACTACATCATCTCAGTACTGAGACAACATATAGAATATGACTCTTATCGTTGATAGATCCATCATCAATTCATACATAGAAGAGATGTAACTTTACAAAATGCGCAAAGCATGAAATTAAGTCATTCAAGATCATGAGGTTATGCCTTACACAACACATGAGTATGTTATTTATTTAGACCAAAGAATTGATATTGTTATAGATTTACTAACCTAGAACCAGGGTATCCTTCCCATAAGGTCTTAGAGAATACCTCCTTGTAAGAAAAAAAGATGAGGAAGAAGTCTTCAACACTTCCACACAATCACACAAGCCATATTATAAGGGCTTGAAATGATTATAGTCATAACCTTGTAAGGAAAGGACTTATATGTCAATCACTACTGCATTAATGACCCATGTCAATACAAGTTATTCCAATGTCTCTAGCCAGCACTAGTAATATGTTAGTCATTCATGTAAATAGTAAGAATATAAACCATGTTCAATAAATTTACAAACACCATTTTAGTTAAGAAAGGAAAACATATATTCACTATCATTGCAAATACATAATAACACTTACCTTAGGAATGTTTGGGCAACTAAGTCTAGGATTATGACTCTCCACCCAACCATAGATAACTGCATCCATTTCTCACTTACAACTATCAACCCCAAGCCAAATTCCAGAGACTAAGGGGTATTTCAGTTGCTCTAGGGACTGTAGATATTTTTCTGCCTCCACCCTCTTACTGAGTTGTAAGCAACAAAATACACAAGGAATCTAGAGACTCACTGTGTCCACCATTCAAAACTCAAAATTGTGGTTCCACCCAAATTGGGGACTTTAGAACAACAGAAAAATCAAACATACAACAAGGAATCCATCCATAATTCCTCCACCCCAACCCTTAGGTATTTTCCGAGAATCACCATCTCCACCCTATGGCTAATGGGGACTCGAGAGGTAATTTCTTTCACACCTAGATATGTTTTCCTCCCTGACATCTCTCACCAACCGAAGTTTGATCCTTTTTCTTCTCTTTGTGTTCTTCCTCTTCCATGTTGATCAAGCTTTCCCTCTTGCTCTTATCCAAAAACTCAGTCGTGTTGCTCCTCCTCTTCCCTTGAATTTTCTCCTCATTCTCCTCATGTAACCCTCTGACAATGACTCTGCTAGAAAAATCTTGTTAGCCAATGACAATTGCACGTGTTTCTCACCACAACCTCCTTCTTTACTAGTTGTCACGTCTAATCAACGATCCTCTTCCTCCCACGTGTTGCGACCTTCTTCCTTCAATAGCACTCTCGTCCCTTCACTTATTTCGAGGTCCTCTTCTTGTTTTCATTTTCTTCAAAGGAGAATGTCGCCGCATACCTTTCCTTCAATTCTATTAAATTCAGAAACCAATCCTTTAAAACATACAATAACTAGCTTTCAATAGTTGTCCCAACAATTTCATATTTTCCTTCCTTAAGGATAGTTTCACCTTCCCAGGGAAGAAACCTCCCCATACTTTGGAATTTGTGTCCCATTATTCAACCCAATTTATAAAAATATTTACATAGCATACATGAAAGCAATTGGGGCTATCACAAGAAGTCAATAGTTTCTGAGACAAGAGAGGGAACTAGACCCCAACATGAATTCACACAACACTCATATCTTAGCAAGAAAATATGTCATTTTACTCAAGCCATAGTGGTCTACTGTTAAACTCATTGAAAGAACCCTAATCAACAAGTAACTAAGTTTATATAGAGATATAAGTCATTCATAAAAAAATGTTGAACATCATGATCCAGCACAACTAATAATAGCCACACAAATTCATATCCCAGTCACGAATAAAATTAGTGAACAAAATAGTCCAAACTTACATTACATCCATGGACATGAAAAATATCACACCAACCATGAACATAACTTTGTACAACAATGAAATATACTTATCTGTGTATTTAATAAGGCTGGAAATTGAAGGAGGGACTTCAAATATCCCAACCATAGGCCAACTACACTGCAATCTTTCTTGTATTTGACCACCATCGAGCTAGATTCATAGACTAGGAGTTAAATGCTAATGGTAATTGCACACTAATATCAAGTTAATCATCCAAGAGAGGGAGTGCACTATCTAGGTGGTTTATCAATTGTCACATGTAGTAAGCTCCATAGTGACTCTTATGCCTCTCTAAATTAGATAAAAGAGATTCATCCAAGGCTCGATGAAGTTCTGCTCAATTCCAAGAGAATCATCTCACTTTATGGGTGGTTTATCATCTGAATTTTCAAGGAAAGCATTGCAAGATTCCAAATACCATTATCCAGGTGGTTTATCAACTTACTTGGAAAGCATTTAAGTTGTTTATCGGCCTCCAAGGCAAGCACTTAGTGGTTTTTCAGCCCATTTCAACAAGCACCTGAGTGTCTTAGCCTGCCAAGTGGTTTATCAACCTTCCAAAAAGAACCCTAATGGTGTAATTGCCTTGCTCCTTTTAATCACATGACACAGAAAGGAGTAAGGCAGTATAAAAAATAAGAAGAGGAAGGAGCAATAAATAATAATATTCTACGTGTTTTTTCAATGGTGCTTTATAGGGGAACCCTTTTAAGGGAGATTTAGGAGGCAAATTATACCTATATTTATATCAAAATATTTTTTTTAACTAGAATGGGTCAAGAAACCAATAACTTATGTGAAATTATGGCCTTAATGTTGCTCTTAAAACAACACTAGAATTTTGTGTAACCCAATTCTAAATTTTTGAAGACTCGATGTTAGTTAGCCAATGAATGTGTAGAGAAATTGCTCTCAAACATTTTACATGACAAATCTTGTATGTTGAAGTTCATGAACATGTATCATATTTACAAGGACATAAACTATGTAGTAGTCGGGTTCTCAATGCTAAAGTTAGGTTTTACCAAGGAAACTAAATCATTACATCCATCTAGAAAAAATATACTATAGAATATAATCATGAACCATAGACATAATTTTATTTGTTTTAGTGCTTTATCTAATATTTTTTACAGGTATTGACTTGCATAGATCATTGGATGAATGGTTAGTGTATTACTTTGAATCTTTTTTGTTTTTTGAAGAGGCTATAGACATAATGAAATAGAAACAAACTTCAGTTTTTATGTGATGATGAATTGGACATGGAAATGTCATGTAAAGAGTTTAACAACACTAACGAATACCAAAAAATCTAACTATGTATTTTTGCTATATCAATTAAAATATGTTTTTACCCTTGGAAAAAAAACACAAATTAAACATTGATAAATTTTGTGTAAATGTTTTTTTTGGTAAGTAGGTCGAACCTATGTCAGATCCAGCCCATATATTTGATATAAATGCCCCTAATGATCTACTTAAAAGAGGGATGTTATCAACAATAATGACAAAGATCAATCGAGTTTGGACATGAGGATTGGCTTGGCTGCCAAAGACTCTAATATAAGTAAAATACTCTTCACCAAACCAACTAGCCACTGCTGGCAAGTCAAAAGAGTCTAGGTAGGAGATCCTTGGAATGGGCTTATCAAAAATTGAATAATAAACAGGAACCATGAAACCATTACAAATCTGATACAAGTGGTTTTTATAGGATGACTTCCACATCTTGCGATGGTAAATATGAATGGGCGAGGGGTCCTGTGCGGTCCACCTCCAACCAAGAATAGGGAATTTGGAATTAAAACACAAGGTATCTAGGATATATTCACTATAGTAGAACGGGGGAATTTTCCTCTCAGTGACTCTAGTTTTATTCCTAAAGTCACTAACAGCTACTGCTAGCTTATCCGAAAGGATAGTAGCCCAATCCATAATCGTGTTGTTCACTGCCGCCTCCATGAGAGGAACCATCTCAATGGTAAAAATGGCAGAGTCGTGTAAACCCCACAACCTACACATCATTATACCAGCGTAGCAATAAGGAGAACATAAAGAGTCAACCGAGTACTTACCGGAGGATTCATGCTTATGTTTATTTGGATTTTGCCTCCAGTCCTTGATAGGTTCGGACTCAATCTCGTTCTCGCTTGCGAACTTCTCCAAAAAGGTGTTGTTGTATATCTTCTCTAGCTTAGGCAAATGATACATTTGCCTCAGATCTTCTGGCTTAAATGACCCAAAAATCCTTCCATCCCTTGTGCTGAAATTTCTGTCTATGATGGGGATTTCTTCAATTGCCCATTGCACAACATCTGTATATGGGAGAATTTTCTCCCTTGCTGCTATCCTATGGAGGAAAGAATCGACCAAATCCTTGAGAGTGCATTCTGACTTTTTTAATGAATCCGCGGTAGCATCTTCTACCGTCTGCGTTGGTTTCTCGGCCTCAATCAAGTCATAAGTTCCTTGCCAAGTTGCTCTGGCGAGGCCTGCGCATGTTGTGTCGGATATTAGGCGCTTTTTGTTGTTTACTACGGCTTGTCCTGCAGCTGGTGGGTTGGAAATACCTGCAACTTTCTTTGACTTCTTACCCATCATGCCCGAATTCTTGTGTAAGACTGTATTCTGCATAGAGAGGCAATTTGGCGTAACACAGAGATAGCGATAAAAACTCAAAATTGATAGCAAATGAATAGACAAGCAGTGATATATTTTGCTTTTTAGAACAGGCGTGGAGACGATCTATGGGCAGATCTTAGGACATGAATCTATTAAGTGACCGTATAGAGCCTGTCACCTTATAAATGCCCATTATATCAATATTTGGTTGAAAGATCTCTTTAAGCATGCAATGGATGTATTGACAGCTGAGCGGGAGTGATTATGCCTTAAATAACATTAAATCGGGCTTTCCAATCACTTTAACGGCTTTCTATCGAAAATCGTGCCTTATCGCATCGCATCGGGGGGGTATAACATGACTGGCTTTAACAATGCCTTGAGTATCGCCGATCGCCGATTGCGATATCGCATCGGCGAAAGGCATATGCGCATTAAGTATGAAACAAAGGGACCCGCCGATCGCCGATTGCGATATCGCATCGGCGAAAGGCATATGCGCAATGATTTTAAAATAAAGGGGATGTGCCGATTGCCGATCGTCGATAGCTTATCGCATTGGGGCTTTGATATGGGGTGCTTTAGTGGTGCATTTGGGTATCGCCGATCGCCGATCACCGAACACTATATCGCATCGGCGGAAAGTCTGTAAGCCATTTGTTGCATCCTTCATGTCATTGCGATATGCAATCTTGCGATCGCTTTATCGCAATAACCGAATATTTGCTTTATTTCCTTTTTTAAATAGATATTGCTTTAAAGGGTTATTCATAAAGCGCTCCTTTGATTATCGGACTTTTATAAAGTAAAAGTTTTGATATCAATTTTATTTTTAAAGGGACCCGTTTCATATTTTAATGTTTTTATGAATAAAAATAATATGAAATGGGGGGTTGTTTGCAAAGCACAACAATTGGCGATTCACTGGAAGAACCAGTTATCTCTGGAAAAATCAAAAATACTTTAAAACTTTTTGAAAATAGAGTTCCAACTATAAAGGAGAATTCTGATATAACTAGGTATCTATGCATTCTGAATATCATAGAAGTAATTTTGCTAACTTCCTCCTTTTGCTAATTTGAAATTGATACATTTTAGGTTTCAAATAGGCCTCTGTTGGTTTATTAATGGTAAAAATAGAAAAATCTCTCCAAATCAGCTTTTATAGTAAACTCGCCTGTCATAGGTAGAGCCTCTGCTGCCAGCAAACGTTTATAGTCTCGACAGGGATACCTTTTAACCATATAATTGTCCACTGTCCCATCCAATTAAGAGTATGATTATTAGAATGAATTCAAAACATGCTTTCATATTTTGTTCATCTTTCTTTTTTCTGTTATTGACAGGATAAAAAGCCATTGCCCTGGTTTGATGGCCAGCTATTGACAATGCCACTCACTGGTAGTAATCTAACTGAACAAGCTAGCTCGTGATGAGACTTCTTGTCTTGAAATTTCAAGCCATTACCCTGTTTTGGTATGCAGTATTGGTAATGTCAGTTAGGCTATTTCCCTATGAACATGGTAAGCAGGCTTGTAATAAGACCTCTTATCTTTAATATCTTTATATTTTAGAATTACACTCTGAAAAATCATAATCTTTAATGAATGGGATGGACAATCTCTTCTTTGAGAATCAATGGATGACAGGTTAAGAGTTGAAGATGCTGATATTGAATTGACTTCTATCTTTGATATTGATAACCTTTTGAGACCAATTTGAAACAAAAAATGATTGATATTACTTTTATGCTTTTAGGAGGAGTTAATCAAATCTAATTTGTGATTTCAGAATACAATGATACCTAATTTCCCATAAATTATCTCTTTTGTTTGAAAGTTCTATCATTTGAAAGAAAATACTCATGATATTTCTATGAGACAACTTTTCAAATATAGTGAAAGGTCAATGGGATGTGCCTTTAAACTTTATTTCCTAAAACTTACAAACTAAGAAAAATTCTACAGAAATAAAAAGGAGAAGGGGTCACCTTCTCAATTGAAGAACTTTTTTAGGATAAGGCCATTTATAGGGAGAGACTCCCTCAAACCTTTTAAATCTTGCAATAGAAAGGTCGAATGGCCTATTTTCTCACAGAACTGAAATGGTCCAAGCCACAACTTTTGGAACTTGGTGTGTTTGCCTTTGTCCTCATGGGCTTTATCCCATTTCAGAACTAGATCGCCAATTTGGAATTGTTTTGACCCTGATGAAGCTAAATCAAAAGCTGCTTTGATGATTTGCTGATCTTTGGCATGGGTATCCTTGGCCTTTTCTCTCTCTTCTTCTAGTTTTAAGATTTGATCATATCTGAGCTGAATAGAAGAGGAAGGAGCTTCTTCGATGAACTGTACTAGGGCTAAAGAAGGAAGAACAAGATTTGTTGGTAATATTGCTTCTTTTCCATATACAAGATTGAACGGAGAGGTCCCTATGGAAGCCTTGTGTGTTACCCTATCAACCCATAATGCAAAAACTAAGGATTTGTGCCAATTCCTATGATTTTGTTCGATTGTTCGTTTGATGATTTTAATCAAATTCTTATTAGTGGATTCTGCCAAACCATTACCCTGAGGATAGTAATTAGCAGAATACTTTAACTTAAATCCTCTCTTGATAGCAAAATCAAACTAGAATTGCCTGAAATAAGAAGCATTATCAAATACAAGAGCAGTTGGGACACCAAACCTGGTAATGATGAATTGGTCTATGAATTCAATGATTGCTTCAGAATTTGCTGTCTTCAAAGGGATTTCTTCAACCCACTTAGTGAAATAGTCGGTAGCAGTAAGAATATACTTATGTTGCTTGGAAGAAGGTGGATTAATTTCTCCGATGATATCCAATCCCCATTGCTCAAATGGTTGTTCAATGTTGACTGGTTGCAAAGGGAAAGTTGATTTTGGTTGTCTTCCACTAGCAGTTTGGCAACTGAGGCATTTCGTTACATACTCGTGTGCATCTCTAAATAGGGTTGGCCAATAATATCCAGCATGAATAATCTTGTGAGCTGTTGTGTCAGCTCCAAAATTTCCCCCTGCTGGTCCATCATGTAACTCCTGCAATACCTTTTGGGCTTCAGCTTTCTCAAGGCATCTGAGTAAAACAGAATCATAATTCTTCTTGAAAAGCACATTATCAATAATTGTAAAATTCTTTGCTTTTAACCTGATGGCCCTTTTGTTTTTGTAAGACAAATTTAGAGGAGCATAACCGTTTTTTAAATAAAATATCAAATATGCATACTGAGATTCGGAATCAGTGACACTTATTTGATTGATTTCTTCAGTTGGATCTGTATCGCTTGATTCAGGAATGTTGGAAGCTCCTGCCAATATCCTGCAAAAACCTTGGCCTCTAACAATCTTCACTGGTCTAATTTCTAAGTCATACTCTTGAAGCGCTGTGACCCAATATTCCCTTTTTTCACCCAGTTCTTTTTGTATTAATAGTTGCCTAACAGCTGGGAAGGGAACTATTACTTTTGTGTGGGTTTTCAGAAGGAAGGGTCTATAATGTTTGACTGCTTTAAACACAGCAAAGGCTTTTTTTTCAACATCGGAGTAATTCAATTCGGCACCCTGAAGATTTGAGCTAAAAAATGAGATGGGTGCCTCCAAATTGTGATCATTTAGTTGCGTAAGTACTGCAGCGTATGAAGTATTGGATGCGATAGTATACAATGTGAAAGGATTAGAGAAATTGGGAGTATTTAAGGAGGGGGCGTTGATAATGGATTGCTTTATCAAATCGAAAGCTTCTTTTTCTATTAATCCCCACTTAAAAACTGCATTTTTCCTAATCATCGCCTGGAGGGGCAAAATAATATGAGAAAAATCAGGTACAAATCTTTTAACAAAATTAATCTGACCAAGAAATGACTGCATTGATTTCGTATTGTGCGGGAATGGGATCTCAGAAATCTCTTTGATCCGATCAGGATCAATATAAATGCCATCCCTGGATACAATAAAACCCAGGAGTTTCCCTTGATCAAGAGCAAAGAATGACTTTTTGGGGTTAAGAGAGATTCCATACCTTTTACACCTTTGAAAGATCTGGTTTAAGTCATGTAAATGTTTGGACCTCTCTTTAGAAAACACAGTTATATCGTCTAAGTAGATGACCACTGTTCGATTAATCAATCCCCTAAAAGCTGTATCCATAGCTCTTTGGAAAGTCGCTCCTGCATTTATAAGTCCAAAAGGCATCTTTTCATACGCGTATGTCCCCCATTTTGTTCTAAATGTAGTTTTAAGCTGATCATCAGGATGAACCAAGACTTGGTTGTATCTTGAAAAACCGTCTAGAAAGGACATCAATTCAGAACCTGCTACTGATTGGAGTATTTGCTCCATAGTAGGCAATGGGAAATTTTCTTTCAAGCTTGCTCTGTTCAGATTCCTGAAATCAATACAAATTCGAATGTCGCCATTCTTTTTCCTGACAGGCACCATATTAGAAACCCAGTTGGAATGTCGGACTGGAAAGATAATCTTGGCTTTAAGGAGTTTGTTAAGCTCCGACTTAATCTGGCTTTCCAAATTTGGGTGTATTTTTCTTAACTTTTGCTGAATCGGCTTTTGATCTGGAAGCATTGGAATAGTATGCTAGATAATAGATGTGTCATAAGTCTTTAAGTCGTCATATTTCCAAGCAAAAACGTGTTTATTTTTCCTTAACAGCTTAACAAATGCTTTTTTCTCTTCTACAGAAAGTCCTGATCCTAAATTCACATTCTGAGGAGCTTGCTCAGTACCCAAATTTATCAATTCAAACCTTAGGGTGGAGCTTTGGATCTTTGTATTAGTTACAAGTTTAAACCTGTCTTTTATATCATAAAGATCTTCTAGTTTTACCACAGGCTTAGGAATTGCATTTTCTTGAGGTTTTTCATTTATTTGAGAGTCGTGCTCATCCTCTTCAATGATTTGATTGTCATAAGACTTTTCAGAAGTTAAAAATTGCAAAATATCATCGTCATGATTAAATACTCTCCAATTAGTGATGTTGTCGGGAATTGAAGGCCTGAAAATCAATTCTACAGAAAATCTATCGGGGCTGTAGTCTTCTGAAGGTAGGAGCCTGGAGGCTACATTGGCTAGTAAGTCGGCAGCTGAATTCTGGGACCGAGGAATGAAGGAAATGTTAAATGCTAAGAAATGTGAAGTAAGGTCTTGCACAAGCGATTGGTAATGCTTAAGGTGATTGGAAAGGCAATGAATTGCATTTCTAACCTGTTTAATAATAATTTCAGAATCGTCGAATACTTTTAGATAGTGCACTTTAAGGCCGATTGCTTTATATAAACCCTGAACTAGGGCTTCATATTCGGCTGTGTTGTTAGTGCATTCAAATTCTAATCTGCAAGACAACATTATCTTTTCCCCATTTGGACTAACCAAGATGCATCCTGCTCCTGAGCCTTCATTAGACTTAGAGCCATCAAAATACAAAGACCAAAATAAAGGAGTATTAACAATCATATTTACAGTTTTCTCATCACCATTGAAACATCTAGACTTATCTGTTTGTGAAAAATTCTCAATCTGAGATGTACAATGATTAATTGAGAAAGGGGAGGGTTGGGCAACGAAGTTGCCGAAGAATGACTCTGATGAATAATTACCCAAAATGTTGTTGTTGAAAGCTATGGGATGGTTTTCTTGTTCAAAATCGGTAACTGTATGGGTCATATGTTTTTCTCGGTCAATCTTTATTTGATTTGGCTTACCTTTATAAGGAAGCCACATGTGTGACCAATCTGTGGAAATATACCCATGCAATTTTTCGGACCAATCTCTACTCAAAATTAAACCGTAAAAGTCAGGTATGTCAGCTATTAGAATGTCAATTCTTTGTACTACTCTGGGATCAGCAGACAAGCTGATAGTTACAGAATTAATCTCTCCGACGACCTGTACTTTAGTCCTGTCTAATTGAACAATATGGATGGCAGACTTCTGGGGCTCTATGTTCAATTTGGAACAAACTGAAGCTGACATTATGTTAGATGATGCCCCTGAGTCAATTAAACAGTTGTGCAGGTTTCTGTTATAGATTTCATAAGTCAGAAGGAAAGGTGGAGTATGAGAGCTTGATCTGTCGCCAATCAGAACTGAATCGGTAGCTTCAACCATACCTGGACGGGATTGGCCTGAATCATTGGCAGCTTTTGAGCTAGGAAGTGGTGTAGAGGGAACATCATTCAATTCTTTAAGGAGTAACTTTTGCTGATGCTTTAGCTTGCTAAGCTCAAACATAGTTATGTTTGCCTTAGTTTTCTTCATGTCATCAACAATGTTGTATTCCATTGAATCGGATACCATTAACGTTTTGGATGTTGAAGGAGAATTAGAAGTTGAAGGCTGGGGTTGAGTAACTACTGCCGGTGATTTCTTTGGAGGAACTTTTTCTTTTGTTGTGGTAGCACCTGCACTCCTTTTCTTTGAAGTTTCCTGGGTAGGTTCAGAAGTACTTTTACTTCTGGTTGTAACTGGGAAGGCTTCTTCTTCATTTTCAGTATCAGAATTGGGGAGTATGAAATCCCACATTCCATGACACTCAGCTACTTCTTCTGCATCTTCAGTTGGTGGGGTTGCCTCTTCTTCTTCCTCTTCTTGGTCTGAATCTGCATTAGATATGACATTGGATGGCTTTGTTTCGGTTTTCTTATAAGTCCTAAATGGTCTTTTGTTTGAAGTTTCGGCCACCTGTTTCTTTATGTCAATCATTTCATTAGACAAATTTTTCAGGACCTTTTGTAATCCCTCCATGTCATAAGGGTCTTTCGGGCTTTTCTTCTTGGAGTCTTCTTTAAAAGAGATTTTTTTAGCTTTTTTGTCTTCCAAGGCAGCTTTCTTTTCTAAGGAGTTAATGCGTTTTTCCATGTCAAGTGCTTCTTCCATATTTTCTGCTAAGGTAGGTTTCCCAGCCCGATCTACAAAAATGGCTATATTGGCAAGCAAGGCAGTGATATACCATTCGCTTTAGATTTGTTCACTTGGTTTGGAAGCTGTAGGGATTTTGTTGAGGAGTTTATTGAAGCGAGCATTAAATTCCTTAATCGGTTCCCTATGCTCTATTCTTAGGTTGGAGAGATCGTTTATTAAAGTTGCCAAAGATCTGTCATCTCCATACTTAGTAAGAAACTGCTCTTGGCATGTATCCCAACTGGTAATGGAACCAGAGGGTAGAGAGAAATACCAGGATCCTGCTGATCCTTGCAAAGTGTAAGGGAAAAGTCTGACAACAACATCTTCTTGCGTTACCCCTTTCAAGTTGACCGACAACATAAAGTTATTAATGTGTTCTTTGGCCTGAGTTCCATCCTCTGGATTAAATTTGGGGAGCCATTTTTCAGGAGCATCTGGTAAAGGATGCAATGGTGCAGGCATATTGACCGCGCCAGGTCTGGTCCATGGATCTACCATTGTAATAGTACCAGTGGTTGATACTATTATTGGGATTCCAGATGTATGAGAAGCAGATGATATTGAGGGGTGAGCAGATTGAGATGTTGAGGCTTCTGTTCCTTGGTGGGCAACAATATGTAATGGAGGAGTGGGTGGTTGACTTTGCAGATGGGGAGATGAAATGGATGATGTGGAAGAAAGTTCTCCACTATTGGATCCTTCAGTATATCTCTTGGCCCTTTTCCTTTCGGGTAAAGGGAACTCAGTGGGTTCGATACTTTCCACTTTGGAGTCTGGTAAGCGGACGAGATAAATTGAACTGCGAAGTCGCACTGCTTTGTGATACCTCAGATCTCTGTGGTGAAATCGAGAAGCTCTGAAGTTTGTGGATAAGAGACTGGACTTCAAGGGATTCAAGACTTAATTGTTCTGGAGTATAATGTGTGTGAGCAGTGGTGGTTGATTCCTGTTGTTCTTGATCGCGCGTTGGAGACCCAGCATGCGATCGAGAATAAGTAGGAGAATTGGAGGGAGAATTACTCTTAGAATGGCTTGTAATTTTGGGTTTTCTTGCCATTCATAGTCAGGGCCCTCCTTCTAGCGCCAAAAATGTTGATGCCTCGAAAATCACTGCAACAACATTGGGGAAACCACCCGGTCCGGACCTTAGTGCAGCTCCTTTTCTGTTTGGGATAGTGTCTCCGACTGGGGGTAATGGGACCAATTTCCCAGAAATAGATAAATGGGATGAGTGAACGGTTTATAGATTACACTAGCGGTGAGCGAAAGGCTTAAAACGATTGACAGAAATATAAGTAGATAAAACTATCCCAGGAATCTATTGAACTCTAAAGTGTAGCGTTTGATGTTCTATGTCTAAAAGGCAAGCATATAGATGACTGTATCCTCAAAACATAGATATTAAATCATTTGAGATTGTTGTACCTAAATAGTTAAGCAGAGCGATGGAAGCGAGATTACTACACTCTATACATTTATATCATTATCATATACATGATTTAAAAGTAAAGACACATCACTAAACACCCAGTAGTGGAATGAATAAGATCTGCTGTTATTGCGCATGCATATAATCAACAATAGCAAGAATAATTACATAACAATTCATATAAACAGAATGACTTCAGTCACAGATAGAAATACCATATGAGCTGTGTGACACTCCCCGATATCAATCGCTATGTGTAGTTCTTCCCTTAACGCATAAACATTCTTCAATCAACGACAATAGTGCACAATTGTATGAAGAAATTCCTTTATTAAAGTAAGAACAACTGGTTGAGTTTCATAAAAGAATAAGGGCTGAAGCACAATAGTGCAAACTTCAGTCTGTTAAGTCTATTACAAAATTTTACGACCCTTTCTAAAGACATGAAAGGGTCTATAAATACTATACTAATCTAAATATCTATAAAACAGAAATGCTAATTAAGCTGATATCAATAACTGTTGCTGCTATTTCGGCTGGCGATCTTGGGAGCTGGAGGATGATTCATTCTGTCGGCTGCTTTCCCTTGAATCTGAGCTGATTAATGGCAAGCATTGGCTCAATTTCAGGAGGTTTGTTGAGCCGTGAACTGAGCTGGGCAGCGTAGGTGGCGTCTTGGATGTCGGGGATCATACATTGGATGGCATCTGTTAAACACTTGAGGGCGGCTGCTTGTTCATGAGGCTTGATTAGGAAGTGCCAATATGTTTCCATGTTTAAACTATTAACTCTGGCAATTAATCTTCCTCTACCTTCTAACTCTGGATAACAGGTTTGCTCCAATGCATTTTTTGTAGTAATCTTTCCAGGCGTGCATTGGGAAATCATGTTTGCTAGGTAGAGAGTGTCATTAACTAGATCAACTAAATTACTAGAAGTTGATCTACATCTTGATGCTGCTATCTCTGCCTTTAACACCTGTGTGTGCCATTCTGTAAACAGTATGTCTTTATGAACCTCAAGTATCCTGGGAAAATTGGATTCCTTTCTCGACTTCGAATCTTGCCATTCAAGATATGCAGTAATAGCTTCATCGGCTTGATTCAAGTCATCCCTAACTTTCTCGACCTGTTCGTTTATGGATGTAGTTAATTCACAGAGTGGCTCCGCTTGAGAGATTTGTTGACACAGGAGTTTAATTTGTGATATTAGCGCATTGTTTATCAACATTGCCTCCTTCATGAACTCTGTTATCTGCGAATCTCCTTTAACTTTCTCTAGTTGCGCTGTTATTTGAGCGATATGCTCATCCTTAGTTTTCATCAATTGCTCATTCACCGCTTTCAATTGCTCCAAAGCCTCTATTAATTCATTTTGTTTTTGGATCGCTACCTGATCAATCCTCTTTTTCTCTTCTTCCAATTGATGAGCCAATTGGTTATTTATTTGCTGTTGTTTTACTAACTGTTCATCTGCCTGCGCTGTCCTCTGTTGTTGTGCTGCTAATTTCTCTTCTGCTTGCATTACCTTCTGTTTTATTCCAGCTAATTCTGTTTGCAACGTGGAGATTTCGTGGTCTTTAGTCTTTAATAAAAGACTTACCTCTGATGCTTTGTCGATGGTTGCAGCTGAATAAGCTCCAGCGTACTGTGAAAATTTAGTAAAATCATCGGAGGGATCCAGTTTCTCCTTCCACACTACATTTCCCATGACCGTTTGTTCTGGAAAGATGGAAGGTTAATCAAGCCTTCATCTCTTCTTCATTCGTTTCACCACTGCTCTGTGCTTTGGGCTGTAGAAGACATTCAATGGAGGAATATCTTCTACTTGTAGAGTGATTTGGTCGCTAGGACCTTTCGGAATTACTTCAATATCCTTAGTTTTAGGTGGGCCGCTGGTTCCGCTCAGAACCTGAGATGAGGTATCATCCTGCACATTGCTGGTTTTCGGAGTATCAGTGCTTTGTGAGTCTTTTCCTCCACTGATAATGGTGCTGAACTGCCGCCATTCCTTTTGCAATTCGGGGTCTGTGATAGCACCATTTTTAGTATCGGTGGTGGTCTATTTAGACTGAGCCTCCTTCAGCAATTGTTCTTGTTTTCCTTTTCTTGCTGCTCCTGTTTCTTTTGCCGCATCTCCGCCTGTTCTCTTTGCTGGTTATCCTCCTGCTCTTTGCGCTGTCTCTCCTCTTGCTCTTTCTTTAAGCGCTCTTCTTGATCTTTCTTTAAGCGCGCTTGTTGTTCTTTCTTTAGCTTCTCGTCTTGGCCTTTCTTTTGTTGCTCCTCCTATTCATTATTGTTATCTTTCATTGTAGCAGGGGATTGCTTCGTCTGTTGCTGACCAGGCTCGCTTGGTGATGTCGCTGGGGTTATGGCTAATAAATCCAGAGGCAGAGTTTGCAACCTCTGCTCTTTGAGCTTATTAAACTCAGATAACCCTTCGTCATTGTATCTTATCTTGGCAAGCTCTTTGGCTTGACCTATTGATTCAGCTGAGGAGAAAACATCATCGAACATATCTTCTTTATGATCAAATGTTGCTAATTTGACATGCTCCAAAGCGGCATATGCAGTTCGCTTTGGGTCGTATGCTCTATTCGGGAGTGTAGCCAGATTTAGAGCTTGAATATTTGTGGCCTCTTTTTCAGCATGCTTAAGATCATGTAGGGTGAAGACACCACATCTGAAAGGAAAAGTAGGCCAGCCTCTTTTCTTCTCCTTTTTGAGAGTGAGTGTAGTACTCTCAGTGGTAATCTGGTATGCAATTTCCCTGCTAACAATTTGTCAGGGACATATAATGGGAGGACATGAGGATTGGCTTGGCTGCCAAAGACTCTAACATAAGTAAAATACTCTTCACCAAACCAATTAGCCACTGCTGGCAAGTCAAAAGAGGCTAGGTAGGAGATCCTTGAAATAGGCTTATCGAAAATTGAATAATAAACAGGAAGCATGAAACCATTACAAATCTGATACAAGTGGTTCTTATAGGATGACTTCCACATCTTGCGATGGTAAATATGAATGGGCGAGGGATCCTGTGCGGTCCACCTCCAACCAAGAATAGGGAATTCGGAATTAAAACACAAGGTATCTAGGATATATGCACTATAGTAGAACGGGGGAATTTTCCTCTCAGTGACTCTAGTTTTGTTCCTAAAGTCACTGACAACTACTGCTAGCTTATCCGAAAGGATAGTAGCCCAATCCATAATTGTGCTGTTCACTACCGCCTCCATGAGAGGAACCATATCTATGGTAAAAATGGCAGAGTCGTGTAGACCCCACAACCTACACATCATTATACCAGCGTAGCAATAAGGAGAACATAAGGAGTCGACCGAGTACTTACCGGAGGATTCATGCTTGTGTTTATTTGGATTTTGCCTCCAGTCCTTGATAGGTTCAGACTCAATCTCGTTCTCGCTTGTGAATTTCTCCAAAAAGGCGCTATTGTATATCTTCTCTGGCTTAGGCAAATGATACATTTGCCTCAGATCTTATGGCTTAAATGACCCAAAAATCCTTCCATCCTTTGTGCTGAAAGTTCTATCTGTAATGGGGATTTCTTCAATCGCCCATTTCACAACATTGGTATATGGTAGAATTTTCTCCCTTGCTACTATCCTATGGAGGAAAGAATCAGCCAAATCCTTGAGAATGCATTTTGACTTTTTTAATGAATCCGTGGTAGCTTCTTCTACCGTCTGCGTTGGTTTCTCGGCCTCAATCAAGTCATAAGTTCCTTGCCAAGTTACTCTGGCGAGGCCTGTGCATGTGGTGTCGGATATTAGGCCCTTTTTGCTATTCACTACGGCTTGTCCTGTAGCTGGTGGATTGGAAACACCTGCAACTTTCTTCGACTTTTTACCCATCATGCCCGAATTCCTGTGTAAGACTGTATTCTGCACAGAAAGGCAATTTTGGCGTAACACAGAGATAGCAATAAAATTCACAGTTGATAGCCAATGAAATAGATAAGCGCTGATATATTCTGCTTTTGTAAAACCGGTGTGGAGGCAATCTATAAGCAGATCTTATGACAGGGATCCATTAAGTGGCTGTATAGAGCCTGCCACCTTATAAATGCCCATTATATGAATATTTGGTCGAAAGATCTCTTTAAGCATGCAATGGACGTATTGGCGGCTAAGCGAGAGTGATTATGCCTTAAATAACATTAACTCGGGCTTTCCAATCACTTTAACGGCTTTGTATCGACAATCGTGCCTTATCGCATCGCATCGGGGGGATTTAACATGCCTGGCTTTAGCAATGCTTTAAGTATCGCCGATCGCCGATTGCGATATCGCATCAGCGAAAGGCATATGCGCATTAAAAATGAAACAAGGGGACTCGCCGATCGCCGATTGCGATATCGCATCAGCGAAAGGCTTATGCGTAGTGATATTAAAACAAAGGGGATGTGCCGATTGCCGATCGCCGATAGCTTATCGCATCGGGGCTGTGATATGGGGTGCTTTGGTGTTGCATTTGTGTATCACCGATCGCCGATTGCCGAACACTATATCGCATCAGTGGAAAGCGTTTACGTCCTTTGTTTCATCCTTCATGTTATTGCGATATGCGATCTTGCGATCGCTTTATCGCAATAACCAAATATTTGCTTTATTTCCTTTTTTAAATAGATATTGCTTTAAAGGGTTATTCATAAAGCGCTCCTTTGATTATCGGACTTTTATAAAGTAAAAGTTTTGATATCAACTTTATTTTTAAAGGGACCCATTTCATATTTTAATGTATTTTGGCTAAAAATAATATGAAATGGGGGGTTGTTTGCAAAGCACAACAGATCCCAATGGTAATACATTCAAATGTGTTGTGGTAGGCATACCATTCAAATAAAATGCACAAGCTCTTACCCAATGATGAACTCACTTCTTTGTACGTGTATCCAACTGCACTAACCAATATTTTTCATGCAATTCCTTACTCATACCACACTTATCCACCAAGTCAGAACTAACATAGATATAATTAGATCCAGGGTCAATCAAAATAGAAATAACTTGATCACAAAGCTTACTGTCCATCTCAATGATAGATGCCTGATGGTCTTCCTGTTTCTGATCCAATGCTACATAAATATGAGGAATGCTCTTACCGACATCCCCAATAGTCGTCACCTCCTGTGCACTATATATCTTAGGCTTACCACCCTAGTTTTGTGGAAAAACTCTCTTATGATTATCATTTCCACAAGTCCAATGCTCTATAGTTTTCCAGCTTACGTCCTTCTTCTGCTACTCTGATCGGTGTCCCTATCCTCAGTCAAATGCATTAAACTTCTTAAGTGGCACTACATTCTCTTTATTACATGAATCCTCAGGTCTTACTCACTTCTTGTCCCATTTTCCTTTGTTCTTTGCATTAACTTTCTAGTATGGCTTAGTCTCATATTCACGCTCTAATTGTTCATAGGAGTTCTTTAGCTTTTGGATGGCCTCCTCCAATGATCTAGGCTCAACAAACTCAATTCTATCTTTGAATTATATTGGTAACCCACTGGTGAATCTCTTAATCTTGGCCTTCTACTCCTTGAGGAAAGGAACATACCTTAGTAGCTCCAAGAACTTGCTATTTTACTCATCATATGTGATAAATCCCATCTTTAACTCATAGAATTCCATTTCCCCATCATCAAAGTATCTCTCTAATAGGTACTTCTTCTTGAATAGCCACTCAAAGTCATTTCACGTCAAGTTCTCCTTATGTATGCATCTAACATTCTTCACATCTTCCCACCAAATGTTTGCTTTACCTATGATACTGAAGGTGGCTATTTTGGCTTTCATGTTTTCCAAGTATTCATACAACCTGACGAAAGTCCTCATACCAAGAAAACATGCCTCTACATCTTGTGATTTCTTCATCTCTCCATAAAATGTAGGTGGAATTGATTTCTTATGCTCATCCGAAAAATACGCCTTATCGCTCCTCCAATAAGGATGATAACTATGTCGATCATCATGCCTGTCAGAAGCAGAAATAGAATGGCACTTTTGTCTATCATCTCTCCTATCTGGATTGTCCAAAAATATGTCATCTTTATCTGACCTATGACCACCATGCGACCTAATGTCATATGCCCCATTATTTTGTCCTCCTTCTCATGGTTGATCTAAAGTGGTCCCTATCACTGCAGTTCCAGAAAACTCTGAAGTATCAATTCATTTACCTATGCTAGCTTCTGTTGTTCCTGTATGATTCTTTCATTATCTGCCTTACAACTCCTTATTTATTCCTTTAAGATTCTCAATTTATCTGCCAAATCAAAATAATTCCCAACACCATACTGCTTCTCTTCTTAGTCTTTTTAGTCTACCATATTGCTAGTCATTTTGATATTTTTCCTGCGAGGTATATCATGTAGCTAAACCAAATCACAATAAACCAATGTACCTTAATATAGTTCGGGGAGGATACCTCATTTGTAAGATTAAAAATTACCGTGATACATATATAACATAATCATGATAGCATATAGAAACATAACATAAGCCTATAACCATCAATCTAGTTAGGGTCCAGTCATCAATGCATGACCTTATCAACAATGAATACCATGACCTCTTGCATGAAAACAACCATTACCTCATTGTACACCTAACCACATGCGAACATTAACGTGCATCAGCAAAACGTAATCAACTACACACTCATGACGACACACTCCACAACAACACCATAAACTTCCCATGATGAAATCATTATTACCATGATCCATACCATACAAATGCAACAAGCACATGGTCTCACAACATAAGAAACAAATATGCAACCAATATGAATGCATGACAAACACATAGCCTGGACACCACTCTCTATGCTAGTGAGAGTGGTTACCAGAAGTGTGAACCATGCTCTGATATGAAAATGTAACACCCTCCTCCCACGTCTACCGAAGTAACCATCCAAGTGGGGTAAACATGTGAGGAGAGGCTACTATGATTGGATTCAACCTCCTATGTGACATTAAGGAAATCTAATCGATGGAAACACATCATACTTACCTCACACATTAGCTACCAGACACCTAAGAACCATCCCAACACTTCTGGTAACCAACCCCTGTCTCCCACTTATAGCATCCAGGAGGATCTGGATGGTCTCACGACAAGGCATGCCACTGTCCAGTGACTATTTTAATAAGTTTTGTGCCAACGTCCCTGGGATTTGAGCCACTTTTTCAGGGCCAGAGCTGAGGTCACTACCCAAAATTGAATGACACCTTCATAACAGAAAGGTCACAATGAAACAATGAGTAAAGTTCAAAATACTTGAACAAACCCTCGACCGAACCCTTATTATCCATGGCAAACATTTTGTCAAACATATCACGAATATTTAATCTACAGGTGTAAATAAAATATCTAAGCAAAGGCGTCTTGTATTCATCTGAGAATCGCTAAGAAGCATTGATGCCTCAACACACTGACTTCCATTTCATCAATTAGGTCATAGATACATTGTTCATTCATTTACAGGTAAAAACATGATAAGATCCATACATAGCTATTGTCATAAAGCATATAAATAACCAACATCATAGCAACATAAATACCAAGGAAATCATAGCCATGTGATCCACATATAATCTAGTATAATACTCATATAAATACAAGGAGAAATAACCTCATATTGATTATGCAAAATCCAAACCTGGGATGTGACTACCACATTCCACCTGGCCATAGAATGGTTAAGAGAAATCGCTCTTCATTCATTCACCCCGTGCCATATTCAAAGCATGAATGCCAAATCTCATAGAACACATCAAACCAAAACCACCTAGGGCTTCGAGATGCCATCCACCTAAACAAACCAAACAATGATAACACCTCACAGTCGGACATAAAAAAAATAAAAAATCATCGAGATGTTCTCTACCCAAGCCTTCTAGGGCTCTAGAGTGTTTGTTCCAACTAAGGCTTCCAAGACTAGTAACTCAATCCACAACCTGTTGAGGGCTTCTATAGTGTTTGTCTAACTAGGGCTTCTAGGACGAGTAACTCCTACCTGTCTATGGCTTTCAGTGAGTTTTTCCTACGAAGTCTTCGAGGACTAGTAACTCAACCTAACCTGCTACAAGGCTTCTAGAGAATTTGTCCAACCAAGGCTTCTAGGAACTAGTAATTGAACCCAAGATAAAGTAACATGAGAACCAACCAAAACAAAACAAGGAAAGAAATCCAAAATCACCAAAATTATCTAGGAAATTACAAGGCTAAGAAAATCCGCTATCAATCCAGGCAATATTCCATGCTAGTGAAATATCATGAACAATAAATGACATGCATATGTCATGCATGCCAAAACTAATGAGGAAAACATACATGAAACTCAGTACTGTTATAGACATTTTTTGGCACTGCAACCCCAATCATATATGTCCATAAACCAAGGGCTTCTAAGTCCCTAAAAGTGTTGCTTCACACCCTAAAGGAGAAAGGTCAGCTGATTACATCATCTCCCAGAAGTTCTCCATGGAAAACTACTCAAAACTAGTCAAAACTGGACCATACAGACTGCCCAATGCTAAGGGTGCGATGCATCTCACTTGCTCAGTACAAAAAGTGCAACGCATACTGGAAAGCCCTTCTATAGGGTGCAATGAGCGAGAGTAGACAATTGGCAGAGACAGTTTGCACGGTGGATGATAATAGAATCTTCTAGAAACTTCTCCTGTGACACTTGCCTCTCTGAATTCGCCCAGGGATGACTAGGAGATCATGAATATCCAAGTGGAACCAAGAATTATCAGAGAGAGGACACTAATAAAAAACCCAACAGCTAACTCATCCCCCTGCAAAAATCTATATATGGATCCCTCATCACAAAGATCCAGAGGCTGGAATCTTGTATTTTGTAAGGAAGTGTTGTTGGTTTTTTGGTGGAACATCATAGTGTTGGGTGATCTAAGCTTTTAATGAGGTGAAGAAGGGCTTTGATGCTGGGAGGATGACGCTGGGTCAGAACAATGGGTTGTAATCCTCTTTGCTATTCTTTATATTAATAAAGCTATTCGATTTTTCCTCCACATTCTTGTATGTTTGATGATATATGCATTTGTGTGGTCAATATATATCTGGTCCTATATTGCTTATGGTTGTAGATCTCTGTACTTCGATAGTGTTATGCTGCTTTGACTCTACAGGTGCTCTCGGAAGAGAGGAAGGCAGCGAAAAATATCTATCACAAGGGAGGGGAATAAAGCAAGGAACCAAGCACAAGACTGAGATTGGTATCCTTTGTTCCTCTCTTAATTACTTCTCATAAAGGAAAATGAGAGTAGTTTTACTTTTTTTGTTTCTAAGATATATACCCATATTAGTGGGACTAGGAGCTCCGAGTGGACACTAGATTTCCCGATAACAAAATGGCGACTCCGCCAGGTACCGAATAACTTGTTTGCTTGTCTATATTTGATTGTTTTATACACTTACAGACAGAGCCTGAAGTCAAGCTAGCTAGCCTTTGAACTGCATTTGCTATGCAAGTGCAAAGTAGATCAACGCTGCTTCAGTCTATCTCCGGGTTTTGTTTATGAACTGAACAATCGACTTGCAAACATCCTAATTGCCTTGGTGGTGGCTCTAGTAACCTCATTAGATCAGCCCCTATGATTTCTGTTTACTGACTATCATTTGCTCGGACGAGAAAAAATTAGCCCCTTAGTAGCTAGGATTTTCACTGCAAAAAGAAGATTAATTTATTGTTTATCATCTTAGATTGCATTTTAGGAATTATATATCTACATCATGCAGTGAACCTAAAAGGAAAATTTCTTAAGAAAGATCAACTGTAAAATAAGTTGAATGAACATAAAAACGCTTTGGAACCTAATGCACAACATTTAGAAGTCTAGGCTAGAGACGTATTCCAACGTCGTAAAGCCTCGTAACTATCTCTTTCATTGTTGGTTGGGTGATTCCTCCTCTTTGAGATGACAAGTGCTAGTACGAACTTGTGCTCCCGTGTACCATCGAGTATATATTGGGAGACCATAATAGGTTATATCCTTTATACATAGGAAGCCGTGTCTACCGCCATATCGATCACAATGCACTGAACACAGCATTCGGGAAGATTGACTGCCATACCGTAAAAAATATTCTACAGTTTTACGATTGGTTTGGTAATACCTATGTCTATATTTCCAGAGTAGTCTCTTTCATTCCTTTTCAGACTCCTTAAAGGAAAAGGTCCATCTGAGCACTTGTCACTTTAGGCTCATTAAAAATTGAAGGAAACTAGAGTCATATTTTGTTTTTTCTCAACTCTTAAAAATTGAAAAAGCAATTTGTGTCAAAGTGTCTAAAATTTATTTTAATTAGAATAATATCACCGTTCCCGCGTTGGTCTTATGTTGAGGAAAATGGTGTCCACCAACCAAGGGTTTCCCCTTGGGGTAAATCCTCCTTTCTCCTCTTGGGGAGATGTTGGTGCACCTCATATGGCCACATTGTCACTTCTAGGATTGCCAATCGGGTTACCAATATGGCTCTTCTTGATCTATGTCGTTCAGAACACCGTGATTCCTGAACAATCAAGTCAACAACTAGATTATACTAGAGTTACCCCCCAACCTTTTGCTTCATCCGTTTCTCCCTCTCCTCCTTCCTCTTCACCTGATGAAGCTGGTAAGGCTAAAAATCAAGTAACTAAGAAGGAGAAGAAGGGGAAGTAGAAGAAGTAAAAGAAGAAGAAGGAACCAAAGGAAAAAAGGGGCAACCATGCATCGTCTAGCGAAAATCCACACACTGCACTATCCAAGCCTAAATCTCCACGTGTCATTTGCAAAGGAGACCATTATCATCGAGATTGTCCTTACATCCCTCGGATCTTAAGGGACTGGTCTCCTCGTTTGCGCAATCTGGTGTCATCAACCTCTGACGATCATGTTGAAAGTACACCGTCAACTCGTGAAAGAGAAGTATCTGGACAGAAAAGGAAATGTAAATTTCCTTGTAAGCCACATGAAGGCAATCACGTCATCCACCATTGTCCCTTCCTAGACAAAGCTAAAAGAGTCTTGGATAACCGTCCTGCTTCACTGCTACGGATTCCTCCTAGATACAAGAAACTCTTGCCGAGTCCATCACTAGTTGAAAATCAAACTAACATGCCATTGTGGCCGGTCAAAGCATCTATCATTGAAGATAAACCCTCTGAATCTACACCAGACAAAAGTCAAAAGATCGAGGCGGAAGTTGACCCGGTCTTGCCTTCGGAAGGTCCATCTTTAGATGATACAGTCACTGAAGAGAATGAGAACGACATCGTTCAAATTCTTTTCGTAAACACAGACTTCGATGAACATGGGGGAAATCTACCCGTTCCTTTACCACAGGAAGGAAGTTCATCATAGTCATATCGAGTCGTCTATTCGATCCCACCTCCAAGCAACCTAGTCGTTTCCTTCCATTGGAATCTACTAGGCAGACCCTTTTTACCGACTAGTGTACCATTCCGAATCATTGTACAAGATTACAGAATGGTCATGGTCAGCACCATCATAGATGAAGGGGATTCTGTGAGTATCCTTTCCTCGACTACTTGGAAAGTGCTTGGTTCGCCATCGCTTCTGCCTGAGATGAGAAATCTGACAAGCTTCGATAAAGGAACCAGTCAACCGTTAGGGATCCTTCCAAATGTGCCTATAATGTTGAGAAGGAAAACCATTTATATGAACGTAATGGTAGTCCAAGGACCTCTAGACTATAATCTACTCCTTGGGCGTGACTATATTTATTGCATGGGAGCCATTGTCTCCTCACTCTTTCGAGTAATGTGTTTTTCGCATGAAGGAAAAATGGTCTAGCTCATAGACCAGCTTTCGTTCCTTGGCTCACACATAGCTAATAGTCCAATGCCATCCCTAAATGGTCTTTTCATGCAAGGAATATCTCATCAATCTTCAGTCCGTCCACCTGAAGAACACTAGTAATTCGGTGGTCACGGCTAAAACCCTGGGAGCATGCACCCTGGTCTACTTCGGCAGGGAAACTCTGGGTATAGGGTAAGTTTCCATGAAGGATATATGACTGGTCTTACACTCGTCCGTATAGGAAAATGGGATGATACCGGGATAATATTCCCTCATCAAGGTTAGGTGATTGGAGCCTTTGTCCAAATGGACTAAGCCGAGGAAGTGTTTCTATTTGCTATGTGGATGGAGACTATCTCGCAAATGTGAGAACTTCTATATGGTAACCTAGAACTCTACTTCACTATACCTGGGGGCATGCAAACCTTTTGTGCGCAAGTGAAAAGCGACCAACGTAACACTAACTCTATAGTTTCGCTGACTTCAACTGCTTAAGTTGGGTGAGTAGTCAAATCAATCGTTCACCTTCGCAGGGCCCAAATGGCACCGGAAAAGTAAAGGAAAAATTTTCCTACCTGACCTTAGTAGTTAACTAACCTCTAGGACAGTAGTTGGTTGTTCCTAGCTTGCATGTGAGAGGCAGCAGAACAATGTTTCGAATGGTGCAAGATCCTTAAAAATTGAACGTATCCATGAGATATCCTTATTATATGACTCGCACGAGTAGTTTTTATGTGAAGTTCAAGCTCATTAAAAATTAAACCTAAGCAATGAGCAAGTGTTCCCCCCAGAGTTTAAGCTCATTAAAAAATGAACCAATCTCTGGTAAATAACCATTGTGAATGCATTATCATGAATTTTTGAGCCTTGGTTGTGTTCTCATCATCGTCTCCACTCTGTTTTAGTCGATCATACACCTCTATTTGATTGTTTACCCCTTTTGAGGAACATTTGCAACGAGTGATCCTGTTAGCCATCCTTGTGACATTGCTATGATTGGAAAATTCCAAACCTTACCTGGAATCAGCTGCTACCTAAAATTATCACTCGTTCCTCAAAAAACGAGTCTCTTTTAAGATCGTTTCATCTGACTCGTAAAATATGAAAATATTGCCAAGCAATTGGCCTCTCCAGCTCGTTAAAAGCTATCGGAAGTGATATCCCTCCTCTAGATTTTAATATTTTTATACCTGAGGGATTATTACACAAAAAGATCGAGCACTTGTTTTGTTCGGCTCATTAAAACTATCGAAAATTCATCCCTTTCGTATTATTTTATACTTTTTCGGACTTAGGGGATTATATGACAAAAAAGGATTATTGGAGTTTCCTTTCCGTCCCTTTTTAGACTCTCTAAAATTGAAAAAGGACCGATTTATTAGTGTCATTAAACTTGTTAAAATCAATAGCGACAAACTTGTCCATATAGACAAGAATAAGTTTCATTGTCGCTAGGCTCATTAAAACATAGCAACTGCTTTGCCCGAAGGGAAAATTACAGAACAATCATATGTTATCCTCCTCAAGCTTGATAAAAATAAAGAGGTACTGGTCAGCAATGACTGGGGAAAAATTGGGAAGAAAACTTGAAGAAACTTTATTGGTAGCAAGTCGCTCTTGAACATGACACTTTCACTCCACGTCTGAGTCGGGTTGGGTTATTCCATTCACCGGTCATATTGCAATTGGTCCATCGTACCATCCATATTTGGGGTTAACGCTACCAATCCATTTCATTGTCGCCGAAATGTTCAAGAGTAGTCGCTCAGAGAATTCACCTATGTCTCATCCACTACAATACATTTACGATCCATTCTTTCATGACCGCCACCTTGAACCTCGTATTATTAGATCGTTTTCACCTCCACAAAATCATTTGCTTCATTCCGTGTCATATATGTGGGATTCATTAAGGCCCTCCTATGATGGGTCACTTCTTGTTGACATCAGCTCATTATCCAAGAAGTCGACCTAGGAACAACCCTTTCAGTACTTTGAAGCTTGCATGCCTCATTGGCAAGTTTCTCACTTCCAGTGACAGGTTTATCATTCATATCTATTGTCGTAATTTCATTATTGATATCTTCAACATGCTCATTATTTTTTATTGCTTCTTAAAAATTTGTTTCTTGGCAAGACAATAAATAAAAATGTATTTTTTAATTATCGAGTTTTTTATAAGTCTCTCTCAGATTTATATTAACTGCTTGAGGATAAATTATGCACAGTTTGTCCTCCTTGGTTTGCACCTTCAACTCGAACTTGTATGTGTTGAAATCCTTGTCATGGTTTTTATACTCCTATTGCATCACCTTATTTAAATGTATGTGGAGAAATTTGATTCTTTTTTTCTCCTTTATCTTCAACATTTCATATTTGGTCTTCAAGGAATTTAGCATTTCTTGTTATAATTGTTTTCTTGGTGATAAAATGATAAGATTTGTAAGTCTTGGAATCTTCACTATATCCAACAAATATGCACTTTTCACTTCTCTCATCCACTTTCCTCATTTCTTTTAGAACATGTACATAGACCACAAAACCAAAGATTCTCAAGTGTGATACGCTTATGTTCACACCACTCCAAACATTTGATGGAACTATGTCTTTGACACTTTTGGTTGGAGATCTATTGAAGTATAAGATAAACATGCTACTTCTTATTCCTAATACTCATTTAGAAAATTATTTGTCTTCAACATGCTTCTTGCCATATTCATGGTAGTTTGATTTTTCCTCTTGAATACTCCATTTTTCCATGGAGTGTACCTTGCTGTAAATTGCATTTCGATATTGTGATCCCTGCAATATGTTGCAAACTATTTGGAATAATATTCACCTCCTCCATCCGATCTTAATTTTTTAATTTTCTTTCCACTTCATTGTTTTGTCGTGCCTTTGAATTGCTAGAATTTTTCAAATGCTTCATATTTGTTTTTTATGAGTAAGACCAATGTCATGAGTGAAAAACTAGAAAATTTCTCCGATTGACTAAGTTTGCATTGGATGACTACTAGTTTGAGTGGCCTTTTGGCTTTATAGATGGAAGCATTTCAAAAACTCTTTCATTGTTCTTTGGAAAGGATACAAATTTTAGATAGAATATGATGGGCATATGTCACAAGTAAACTTATAACCATAGACTTTTTTTTTTTAAGATAAAGATGGTTGAAAGATAAATAATCATTTCTAAAATGCCATAATTATGTTTCATCAAAACACGTTACAAACTAAGCCTATGATAATGAATGCTTGACATTCATATTATTTATGGCCATTTAACTCATAATATGACTTTTTTAATAAATTTCCCATAGAAGATTCTATAAGTAACCACTTTAAACTTGACTTCAAAACCATTTTCACTCATTTGTCCTATATTTAACCAGTCGTGTTTAAGACTTTATACATAGTGATTGAATGAGACGTCTCTTGATAATCATAGACCCGAACAACCGGTCCATCGAATTTTGAGAGACAAAATGATATCTTTCAAGCGGATTCATTTTACAAATGACTACTCTCTACAATTAGGAATCATAAAATCTAACCCATTTTAAACTTAGTTTCATTAAGCCATTAAAAAACCATCACCCAAATCTGCAATCTGCTCTAAATCAATGAAGCTATTAATCACCTTAACGGATTAAAAAAAACTGCAAGCCATGCAAAATTATAACTACCTAAGTCTACTGCAAATCACTTGTATTATTGATCACTAAACAAATAAGATCTAAACTTGCGTACATAGGTGACGGACTGTTCAACTTAATCCGATTTCAGATTATTGAAATATTTTAAACCCTAACCATCTAAAGTTAGATTAATTGTTTAACCTCTCCCCTGTCTATAACCCTTATCTCTCCCTGCTCTGCCCCATAGTCGGATACTTCGTCTAACATTGCAACTTCTATGAGTTGCCTCACCAAGTTCTCTACACATATAAAATAAGAAAGTTTGTAGGTAAGATGAAAACATTCCGGAGAATTAACGAGTTCGCTCCACAAATACAGTATGAAAGCGTAAATAAATACGCTGGAAAATGTTCCAGCGAATTGACATCCATTTGAATATGTGGATAGATAAGGTGGAAGATGTTCCAAAGAATTGACTTTCAATGTGGATTGAAAGAAGCAATATATATTAAAAAATGAATTATATAAATTCATGATTATTCAACTTGCATGAGTGGCTTATATACATTTTCAAATCTCGTTTATGTCATAAATAAGGATCGGGTTTCACACACTTTCTCATCCTCCAATCATGAATTTATATAATTCATATATATATATATGAAAAGTTAAAAATATATATAAATAAAAGATTAAATTGTAATAGGATAATGATTTTGTTTTATAGGTAAGATTAAGGTAAAATGTTATTAAAACATACATGAGCATGTTGATTATAGTCTTAATTATGATTAAGACAAATGTTGACTTTTTGGGCATTTAAATTTAAATAATTTTTCATTTTGGATTAAGAATTAATTTTTTTTTAAAATAAAGTAAGAGTGGTCCCTGAAGTTACAATAAAGAAGATTTACATTTTCTTTATGATCCATAATAAATTAAGAAAAGTTGCTTTAAAGACAAGGTGTTGACCAAATAAGCTAACCACAATAATTGGTTTCAAACACGTCAAAATTTTATCTTATGTGATTTCTACCAAAAAGACTATTCTTAATGTAATATGGATCACAAAAACCTCAATTCAAAAATTAAATTATATAGATATAATTCTCAAGGGAATATGCTTGGCATATACTCAATGCTTAGTCTGTTTAGAGTTTGTTAGGTTGCATTGACTTTTAATAAATGTAAAAAAAGTATTTGTATGGCAAGGCTCCCTACCCACCAATTTCCTAGGGATTTGAGGTTATTCCAATTCTAATAAGTCCACATTCTAATTAGATGGAGAAATTAATATCAGAAAATTTTATTTAGCTAAATGGTCTATTTTACAATAAGATGAGTATTTCCTTCTTTTTTTTCTCAAGTTAAATTAAATTCATGTCATGTGGCTCCCCACCCACCAATTTTCTAGGAAATTGAGATTATCCCAATTCTAATAAGCTCATATTCTAATTAGATGAGGAAATTAATATATAAGCAAATTTTATTTAGCAAAATGGTCTATTTCACAACAAGATTGTAATTCTTTTTTTTTTCAAATTAAAATTGACCCATAACCTTTTTCTACATAATTTACTTTAGTGAAACATTTTTCATGTCTCCATAATCTTCTTTTTATTATGTTTATAAAACCTTCCACTATATCAACCACATTAAAAATATTAATGTGGTTGTACTAATTGTATTTATCCATAAATTTATACACACAAACATATGCATCAAATAATTTACACTATCCATATACATGGATATAATTTCTAACAAATGTCTGCATACATCCCAACCATTGTATATTACATCAGCATGGCCACCTCTATCTTCATGAAGAACATTTTATATAATTTGCTGCACTAAGTTCTCTACATCCATGAATTTCCTCAGCAAGTTCTCTACATACATACAATATGAAAGCGTTTGTGATAAGTCAGAAAATGTTCCTAGGAATTGACGTCCAATTTTGATTAACACTTGCACTGGGATTTGTGTCAAGGAGACTAACGTCTAGTGGCAATCTACACCTATTACAGCGGGCGACCACTCTATAACATCAGTAATCTGTACCACGGAAATTTTATATGGAGTAGTCTATAATATGAATTTTCAGAGATTCTGATCATCCAAAAAGTGCATTACTTTGGCCAGCCACCCAACCGACTTTTCCCTCACCTCCGTCTCCATCACCTTGTCAGGAAGCTACTTTGTTACCTTTGTAACCGTCACCTCGCACGCAGATTGCCCTGCTTCAACTTCACCAACCCCACCAATGCCTTAACGAGCATATGGCAACCACGCCAACTCGATTTGAAAATTTCATGTGAATTGGAGCAACCCTTGCTACCCCGCCCTTACCCAGAGCTTGACCACCAAGTGAGCAAAATGCAGTTTTATGGAGAGTGATGATTGCTGGGTATGCACAGAATGGCTAGGTGGGTGAAGCGTCCACGCTGTTTAAGAATATACCTAAGCAAGATATCGTCACTCGAACGACCATGGTTGCAGGATTTATGCAAAATGGGCAAGTTGAGGAGGCTTTGGAAATGTTTGAGAAAATCCCTGAACGAGATGTGGTGTCGTGGACTGCGATGATTTCAGGATGTGTGAAAAATGGGTATTCTCGTAGGGCTATCAAACTTTTTCAACAAATGTATCAGGAAAGTGTAAGTCTATGCTTTAAAACATTAGCCAACATGATGTAGTTTGTCAACACTGGAGCATGGTGAGGAGGTTCATGAGAATGTGATTAAGAGTGGATTTCAATGAGATGTGATTGTTGGGAGTGCTCTTGTAGATATGTACGTTAAGTGTGGGAGCCTGACTACATCCCCTGCTACACTGCCCTTGCCCAAAGCCTGACCACTGAGCACTGCGGCATAGCAATGCCTTTGCAAGGGAAAATCAAACCATTCCCAAGCTCTGAAAGTCCATTTCTGCTAGCTGTAGCAATGGGATAAATAAATACTTTGTTACATTGAAGGCTAAATTTATTTGAGTATTGTTCAAGTCATTTCCTATTTCATCTTTTGTTCACCATATGAGTTTTCTCAGTTCTGAATATATCATCCATAACGCAAATGAAAAGATACATAGAGTGACCCGATGGAACTTTAGGTGGATGTGAAATTTGATCCTGTGATCCATTGAAGGTTGTTGGCTTTTGGTAAACTAGAGGTGGTTATATTCTTGGTAGGATATCTACCATATTTTGGCAAATCATTAAATTCGGAAACCATAACCTTTAATTGTGTTGAGATTTTAAGATAAACGATACAAATAAATTTAAGGATCCAATTCTTCGACATCCAAGGCCAACTCATATACAAATGAATCTCACCATGAAACACTGAAAAAAATTTATGATATCAACAATCATCGAGAAATGATAAAAACTTACCCAATAGGAAGGGGGTTGTAATTTAATAGAAAAGATTGAATTCAATGTGCCCTTCTCCATATCTTTAACCATGGAATCCATTAACTTGTTCATGTTATTATTTTCTTTAGGCACTACAAACCAATCACTCATAAACTAACTCATCAAGTGGCCAATATAAAGTCTATGTCAACAGAAGACCAAATATATATACACACACACACACACACACACACACTCACACAACGATATTCTTGCAGGAGTGATTGAATTTTAAGGAATATGTAGTGAATACAGGATCAAGGAGACTATGAAAAGAAAGAAACCAACTGCTTATAAAATGACCAACAACTTCTACATAATTTCTGTTGGAATAAGGATCACGGGTATTAATCGTATAAGTTGACTTCTGTGAGTAAATGTTCATTGTGATGTGTAACATGGAAACAAACTACCAAAATTTTAGCCTTCATGTGAGTACACAGAAGGTTATCAATTCAGATTGCTATGACATGACTATAGTAACATATTGTAAACAATTTGATATGTGGATAGATTCAAGGATGTCTCAGCCAACCCCTAACAGAGGTTCTCAGAGTATTGTCAGCCTGATATATAATGTAACTTTGCTTCATCTTCTATATTAGAATACCTGTGGAGAGAAGGCTTCCACGATGGGAATTCCGTGTCTTTTGTTCTGAATTCTAACTGAAATGATATTATGCTTTTTACTAGAAGGGGCATTTGATGATGTGTAGTAAGTTATGTTTACTACAGTCCATCTTAATTGTCTGCAGTCTAAAACAATAATTCTTTGATCTCCTTTGTTGTAACATCTTCCCCAGTGGATTGCTGATCACAATGTGCAAAACAATAGAGTTAGACTAGGAGCTATTGTATTTTAATGGGTAATTAATTGAAACATTACATTACCTCTGCTCGAAATACATCTAGTGAAAATCCATTGAGGCTACTTAAGATTGCTTGCTTAACATCAAGACCAAGTCCATCTAGAGCCTCGATTGTGAATAGAAGCAATCCCAACTTATTGGAACAGAACATGTGAATTTTTAGGACCTTCCGTTGTCTTCTACTTACCTCTGCCTACATTTCCAGGGAAAGGATATGAAAAAGGATTCTCTTTTTCAACCAATCACCATTTATTAGATGGTGACTTAAAAGAACTCATGAAAAAACCACCAATGACAGAGAAGCCTTGAAGTTTGAAAACATAAAGATTTTGACTGGCAACTATGACATTCTAATGTGATCAAAAATAGAATATCTATAAAATTTTATGAAGGGTAATATGAAATACTTGAACTTGCTGATTCATAGAATTTCATCTAAGTCATAATGGTCTACGAGTGAGCCTGTTTAACCCAAACAAATGTGGCCAAGGTTTTTCTTATAAAATAGTCTCACTTTGGTCACCACACATCTAGTTATTTCTATGCACTTCTCGCCTTCATTAACCTACCAACTCCAACTTCACCTCAATTTCTACATTTTCCATTAATGCAATTATCTCACATGTATTGTTGTCACATGCCAATCTAAAGTTGTCTCACACATTATGGGAATGCAATCACTACCACACCAAATAATTTCATACTCAACTAACTTATATGAGTCTTGTGCCAACAAACTCCAACCATAATGCCCTCTAAACCCCTTGTCACACCAACAACCCAAATGCAACACCTAATCCAATGTATCTCACCTTGTTAAGTAATTAATCCATGACAATTAGAACCATCATAAGTCGTTGCACTCATGGTTATCCCTTTACTCATGGTTGAAGTTTCATGAGTTAGAATTTATTGTACACCATCCAATTGATTATGCTACAGTTGTAAAGAAAATTGGAAATGATATTGATTTAACTCTCATTGATCTTGAGGGTATTTTATCTTTGGCCATCATTATGGTTGTTTCTGTCACTGTATCTACCACTAGTGGTAAGCCTCTATCAGAAGAAAACTTGCAAAATACTTTAGATGCCTGTGATAGAGCGCTTACGCTTGGCGCAACAACAAAAAAAAGGTTTTGGATTCTGTTGAGAGTAGGATGGGATACATTGCCCCCAATTTCTCTGCTATTGCAAGGAGTGTGGTTGTTGTGAAGTTGATGGGTACTACAAGGGGTCTCTCTTCATTGGCTAAAATGCCAACTTGTAATGTGCAGCTTCTAGGTGCAAAGAAAAAGAATTTGGTAAGATTTTCAACAGTGACTTCACAGTTCCCTGTTGGACACCTTGAACAAACAAAGATTTTCCAGAGCACACCACCTTCTTTGAAAATATGTGCATGTTGATTGTTAGTTGGTATTTTTTTTCATGAAACAGTTGAACGAGAGACTTTGCATTTACAATTTCTTTAAATGTAATAGTTCAGGTATATAACATTTGGGCTGCAATGAGAAGATATATGACACCCAAAATTGGATCTAAACTTTGTAGCCAGATACTCCCAATAGGCATCTCCTGGAAAATCACCTTAACAAGTGACAAAATCCTTTTTTTCATTGAATTTAAAGCAAAGTGGGATGCAATCTTGACTTTTTGGAACAAAACATGTGAATGTTTAGGACCTTCCCTTCTCTTCTACTTACCTCTGCCTGCATTTCCAGGGAGAGGATATCAAAAGGGATTCTCTTTTTCAACCAATCACCATTGATTAGATGGTTACCTAAAAGAACTCACAAAGAAAACAACCACTGACATAGAAGCCTTGAAGCTTGAAAACATAAAGAGATTGGTTGGAAACTATGACATTCCAATGTGATCAAAAATAGTAGATTTATAAAATTTTATGAAGGGTAATATGAAAAACTTGAACTTGTTGATTCACATAATTTCATCTAAGTCATAATCATCTACTAGTGGGCCTATCTAACCCAAACAAATGTGGCCAAGGTTTTTCTTATAAAATGGTCTCACCTTGGTCACCACACATCTAGTTGTGTCTATGCACTTCTTGCCTTCATTAAACCACCAACTCCAACTTCACCTCAATTTCTACATTTTCCATTAATGCAATTATCTCACATGTATTGTTGTCACATGCCAATCAAAAGTTGTCTCATGTGTTATGGGCATGCAATCACTACCACACCAAATAATTTCATACTCAACTAACTTATATGAGTCTTGTGCCAACAAACTCCAACCACAATGCCACCCAAACCCCTTATCACACCAACAAACCAAATGCAACACCTAATTGACTGTATTTCACCTAGTTAAGCAATTAATTCATGACAAGATAAGTAGAACCATCATAAGTCGTTACACTCATGGTTATCCCTTTACTCATGGTTAAAGTTTCTTGAGTTAGAATCTCTTGTAAACCATCCAATTGATTATGCTCTAGTTGTAAAGAAAATTGGAAATGAGATCGATTTAACTCTGGTTGTTCTTGAGGGTCTTTTATCTTCGACAATCATTATGGTTGTTTATGTCACTGCGTCTACCACTAGTGGTAAGCCTCTATTACAAGAAAGCTTTTAAAATAGTTTAGATGCCTATGATAGAGTGCTTGCACTTAATGAAACAAAAAATAAGGTTTTGGATTTTGTTGAGAGTAGGATGGGATACATTGCCCCCAATTCATCTGCTATTGCAGGTAGTGCGGTTGCAGCAAAATTGATGGGTATTGTAGGGGGTCTCTCTTCATTGGCTAAAATGCCAACTTGTAATGTCCACCTTCTAGATGCAAAGGAAAATAATTTTGGTAGGATTTTCAATAGTGAATTCATAGTTTCCCGTTGGATACCTTGAGGAAAGAAATATTTTCCAGAGCATGCCACTTGCTTTGAGAATGCATACATGTTGATTGTTAGTTGCTAATTTTTTTTCCATGAAATAGTTGAACTAGAGACTTTTCATTTCTAGTTTCTTTAAACTTAACAGTTCAAGTATATAAATTGTGGGCTGCAATGAGAAGATATATGTCACTCGAAATTGGATATAAACTTCGTAGACAGATAATCCCAATAGGAATCTCCTGGAAAATCACCTTAACAAGTGACAAACTCCTTTTGTTCGTTGAATTTAAAGCAAAGTGGAAACTTCTTAGGATCAAACTCCTCTAATTGATTTGGAACAAAAGAAATGGAGCACTTCGTAGCAAGGCACAAACTGAACAATTTTTTTATCGGTATGTCCGTACACTAATCTATGTAAATATTCAGTTGCAGAATACTGTCCAAGTCCAAAAGGTTGAAATGAAAGTGGTAGACTTGTGCAACAAGGAGCCCCCTAATCACTCTGTTTTCCTGTTAGCCCCCAAATCACTCTATTTTCCCCTTATTCCCCTAATCACTCTGTTTTCCCCTTAGCTTGTTCTAGGCAATCCGAGTGCTGAGAATCAAGGCACAAACATTGGGTTTGCTGGGTTGTTCAATAAAAAAGGACATGGGAAGAATGGCATCACAGTTAGCCTCCCCTACTTCGAGAGCACACTAAAAAGATCCTTCAACTAGTTCTCACCTTTTTTTAAGCCAACAAACCCCCAAGCCCAAATAAGGGAAAGATGGACAGGAACCTTTGTACCATACCTTGAATATGTCATTGTGAAAGGATCACCAAATCGAATATCAACAATTTTAGATGTACCTATTTGAATGCTTAATTTTGATTTCCTAAGTCTTTTTGTCTTACTTTTCCTTTGTGTTCATTTTCATTGATGTCATTGTCTCCTTTTGGAAACTATTTTAAACAACTGAACACACATGCTTTCCCTTTTATCAAATAACACCTAGAATTTTTCTTTTGCTAATCCAATTGCTTTGAGCTCAATTATTTAACACAGATTCTTGCAGAACACTATCCAACAACTTGTTCTAGTATAGACACATGAATTTTATTTTAGAAAATACCACAAAAAAACTCCATCCTAAAGAAATATGACAACTAATATTATATGTTTATACGATTCTAGCCATTTTGATATTTTTTCAAAGTGTTGTTTAACATAGTGTTGTAGGTGAATATTTGAGCTTTTATTTGCATATAGGAAGCTACAATGAACATATATGCCAAAGACACTTCAATATAACACAAATAACATAAATTCCATATGGTAGCAAGATTTTTGAACATTCCAAGATCACTTGTATTAAAGATGAAAATACACATACCACTAATAACCCATTGGGTAGCCAACAATTGTGGCATAGATTGAGAAATATCAACAAGAAAATAAGAGATAATGACTACATATAAGTGTTGCTTTAATTAAGATAAAATATCAATAGTATCATCACCTTCCACATGGACAATGCATACATAGGAGTATGCATATATCACCTTCAAATGTTTGAATTTGCCCAGAAATTATCTACAAGTCCAACAACTAGTTTTAGTATAGATAGATGAATTTTATTTTAGAAAATAACACAGAAGAACCCCATTTTGAAGAAATATGAGCATGCACAACAATAGCCATTAATAAATGTATTGGTAAAATTGATTTATATTTTAACCAAAAACAAAAAAAGTGTTTTCAAAGAGACACATGTTCAAGTGTACATATACCGTACATATCAGCTACTTCCCTTTTATATAAGAAGCGCTTCAAGTGCAAGAGGAATTGCAGTCTTTGTTGTATATAATGATTTTTTGCATTTTGTCATGTGAAATTGTCATTATAAAAAAAATTGTTGGAAATTACCCAATGAAGAATAAGAAGACAATCTCATAATCAAATATGCAAATACTCAATTATTGGACCATTGAAACACTTTATTTATATAGATAAGATGAAGTACATGTACATACTTACAACTTATCACAAGTTGGAACAATTTCAAACCCTAGCTAGTGAAACCAAGAAAACCCTAACAACCAACTCCTCATATATAAGAATCACACCTAACAAAAGCTTGTCACTACACCAAGAATACTCAACAACCTAGTATCATCAACTGCAATGTCATTCATGACACGAATGCTGGTATGTGGGAGATTAAAGATGGAGAAGCTGCATTTTCTGTCACAACTTGTTTGAGAAGCCTACAAGTTGGTTAACATTTATGTCTTTTCCTCGGCCCTGCTGGTTTATTTCGTGTCTTGGTTCAATATGCAAACATTCATACACCACATTAACAACAGTAACAACAACAACAACCGCTACACAATTTAAGAGAAAACTAAGAACATAAACATGGAAATAAACCTAGAAAATCACCAATTTGGGTGTTGTCAATGAGCCAATCATGTTCAGATGGAGGTTGATCCATTGAAGAAGTTTCTGCATCTGTAATATAACAATGCAATTTCCATCAGACCAAATAATATCATGTGAATTAATATAGGCAACAAAATACAAACTATATCAAATAGGGATCCCATTAAATGCACCTTGACTCATGTGATCAATAGAGCGATGGTGCTTTTGTCTACATGCTTCAAGTGAACACACAATATTGGGATGGTTCACCCTTGCAAATATTCAAGCACTACATTAACAACATCAACAACAACGAGTGCACACATATAAGAGAAAAAGAATAACTACAAACCTGGAAAATGATCAATTTGGGTGTTGCCAATGAGCCAATCATGTTTAGATGGAGGGAGATCCATTGAAGAAGCTATTGTATTTGTAACATAACAATGTAATTTCCATCAGAGAAAATAATATGACGTTAATCTATAGAAGCATCAGAATAAAAACTACATCAATTAGGTGTCCCATCAAATGCACCTTGACTGATGTGATAAATAGAGGGATGATGCTTTTGTCTATTAGCTTCTAGAGAATGCACATTATTGGGATGGTGCACCCCTGCAAACATTCAAGCACTACATTAACAACATCAATAATAACTAGTGCACACAGATAAGAGAAAAGGCATAGCAACAAACCTGGAAAATGACCAATTTGGGTGTTGTCAATAATCCAATCATGTTTGGATGGAGGGAGATTCATTGAAGAATCTATTGTATCTGTAACATAACAATGTAATTTCCACCAAAGCAAATAGTATGATGTTAATTTATAGAGGTATCAGAATAAAAACTACATCATTAGGTGTCCCATCAAATGCACCTTGATTGACGTGATAAATAGAGGGATGGTGCACCCCTACAAACATTCAAACACTACATTAACAACATCAATAACAATGAGTGGACATGGTAAAGAGAAAACACATAGAAACAAACCCAGCAAATCACCAATTTGGGAGTTGTCAATGAGCCAATCATGTTCGGACGGAGGGCGATCCATTGAAGAAGATGTTGTATCTATAAGATAATAATGTAATTTCCATCAGAGAAAATAATATGATGGTAATTTATAAATGCATCATAATATAGACTACATTATTAGGTGTCCCATAAAATGCACCTTGACTCATGTGATAAATAAATCGATGGTTCTCCTGCATAGATGCTTCAAGTGAAGGCATAATATTGCGATGTTGCACCCGTGCAAACATTCAAACACTACATTAACAACATCAACAACAACCAATGCACATAGTTAAGAGAAAACACATATCATCTAATCTCTCTATATAACTTACTTGGTACAGTAGAGGATGCATTGTTGGAGCGAGGACGACCACGCTTGTTGAGGTGTTGAAATTGAAATGGTTCATCTTCAGATGCAAGGAAATTCAAATCAATATTCAAGCTTGCATTTTTTTTGCTTTTTTTCTTTTTTTTTTTCTTTTTAGGACTAAGGAAACTCTTCTTCCTCTTCAAATATGACTCATAAGCAGCTAACCCAATGGTGAAGTCATAATCCATAATATGAAGATCATTAACATCATCCACAATTTTTTTAGCGAAATCAATCAATTGTTTTGTCCTGCTCACAGAAGAAGGAGGACTATTCCGAAATAGGTCTAGCTAGCCAAACAACTCCTTTCTCAACAAATTAAGGTCTTCAACATTTTCATCATCCATAATAGTTATGCTAGTATCCGCATCAAGGTTTGGTGCCTCTATACTTATCTTAGGAGGGGAATTCAATGTATTAGGTGTGGTATCAAGATCCAATAAAGGGTCTGAATCCATTAAGGAGGAATGCAACCAATGTACCTTTATGGCATGCTCACAAATGTTTCCATGAATAGACCATGGACAATCACAAGTGATAAAATTTGTGTGATGTCATATGATAAGTTATTGCTTATCAGGTTTACTTTGAATCCTCACCCAATAAGCGTGAGATATTCTCTCATGATGCCTGCAATCATTGTCTGGTTGTTCAAATATCCTCCTTTTTTCAGAATCTCCTTGAATCAGTAACATGGCTCAACATTTTTTATTAGAATATAGAATAGCCAATCCATCCTATGAGAATGAACCAAGGATCTTTTCTTATAGATGTATTAAACAATCACATGCATAAATTGTAGCTTAATCATAGAAATCTAATGTGCACATGAGAGAGTAAGAAGAAACACATAACGCATGAGAATAAGACAAAAAGACTTGATAACAGAGCTCGCCCAACTTGGACTATTTCTCTGGGCCCTGGTCGATCAATGGGGAGGCTTTCATTCATTAAATGGCATGGAAAGAAGAGAATACAATCATCAGTTACATAAAAGGGGTCTTATACCTCCATTCTGGAAAATGATTGAGAAATACAGAACTCACATGGAGAAACAAATAGCACCACTACGTTCATGGCATCAAGAAGGGTAGAAACCATATAAAATTTGTCAAATATGGACAAAATGAATTTCGCCCCTCCTGCAAGCTTTGCCTCGAACTGTGTGCCAATTTCTCTCCCCCCTACACTTTTCCATGTGCATCGAGTTTCATAACACTCCCTTTGCTACAAGCGCACTTAGATTGGAGGTTGGTTTGTTTAAAATAGCAGCTATTGAATGGAAGGATCGGCAGGCACAACAAAAGCCCTAAAATAGGGCTTTTTCCGTTAAAACCATAATACATGGAAACATGGCAAACTCCGACCATAAAGCCTTTAATCTGGACTTCAAATTTCATTATATTGGGTCTATAAACCCATCGGATCCGGTCCTTTCATTGCAAGTCACATATCATGCTATTCAATGGTGCTTATCGCAGGGATCCGCTGATCGTCGATCGCCGATAATGCCGATACGCTGATTCATCAATCACTGATATGTTGATCTGTCGATTGCGAATATCGCACCTCACATATCGGATCGATGAGGTCTATGCCTTCTACTCCTCCAATCACCAATATCACATGTCGCTGATCGGGGGTTCCTTACGCTCGGCCTTAAGTCCACCTTCTGAACTCCTCCAACTATGATTTCCCTTTAGAAGCCTTTAAGCCCATTTTTAGAGGAAATGCCTCCTTTTTCAAAGGAACAAAGGCAAACTCTTTTCGCGATAACTTCATCATCCGAAGTCCATTTTAGCCCATTCAAGTTGTAGTAGATTCAGAATGAAAAGATCTACACAACGAGACTATTTCCAAGAGCATCCTTAGACTTTCATTTTCCTCTGTTTCCTATAAGTCAACCCAAAAATTTGACTGATTCTATCTCCTTCATCCGGACTCGAATTGGAGTGCCATTTGCACTGTTGGAATTAGTGTGATGAGCACTTTGATCTGATGTCAATATAATTTCCTTTCTACCACTTTTAATTTTGAGATTTTCCCATGCCACTGTGTCTAAAGATCCACCTGGATCAATCCTCCCCACTGAGGAACTTTTGGACAACCAAAAGCTTTATCAGTCAATTGGCAAGTGAGAGAATTGTTCCCTCACTCTTTCCTTCTCCAACCATTTTGCCTTGTTGGGGTGCATCCCCTTGAAACCAACTCCAAGGTATTCCACATCTCCCCATCGTGAAGTCCTAGTTCTTCTATCAAGGATGATGTCTTCAAGTAACTCATCAACTATAGGAACTGTGCCCACCTCCTCGGTGTTCACTACGAAGTACATCTGCATATATATTGGAAAATTGAGACGAAAGGCATTATTTCCAATCTTCTCCAAAATGGTGAATGACCATACCAGATTGGTCGCAACTTCTTCCCTTCTCCCTTCATCCTGTCCTTGCTGATATGGAACCACACTTTGTCTCACACTTGAAATTGATGGTCGACTCGGTGTTTATCATGTCGAGCCTTGTAACGGGCTTGACTTTTCTCCAACACTCCTGTACTACTTGGTGAATAAACTGGATCTGTTGAATGAACTATTGAACTTTGTCCCTTTCATTACGTCCACTGGAGTCATTTTCCCTTCAAAATATCATATCAAAAGGGTCGTTTGGTAGGTAACCAAAACATATCTCAAATGGTGAATGCTGCATGAATTCACTGCTCGCTTATAGGAATGCTGCACATATGGGAGATGCTCATCCCACAACTTAGGATATTTTCCACAATAACCTCGTAACAAGTGTACCATGTTGCGGTTGACAACCTCTGTCTGTCCGTTAGTCCGTGGATGAAATTTTGTGCTTCTTTTCAACTTGGTGTCCATCATCTTCCACAAGTTGGTCTAAAACTCTCCAAGAGAGCAAGAGTCCTGATCTGACATAATCGATATGGGCAACCCAAAATGGACCCAAACATGTTGAAAGAAAAGATAAGTGGTCTGCTCTACAGTGATCTTCTTTTGACAAGGCATTAAAATACACATCTTACTAAAACGGTCAATGATGACATACAAATAGCCGTGACTTTTTCTAGACAAAGGTAAACCTCTTACAAATTCCATCAACACACTTTCCCATGGACGACTCTGAATAGGGAGTGGTGTCTAGAGCCTAAGTTTTCTATTAGAGGGCTTTGAAACAGAATACATTACACAACCCATTTACATAGCAAGTCAAAATGTTCTTCATATAAGGCCAAAAGCATAATCTTTGTACATGACATAAAGTCTTTTCGAAACCAAAGTGACTAGACACAAGAGAGTTGCGGACCTCTCGAATTACATGTACTCATTCCCCTGTGGGAATACGCAATTTTCCAAGGTGATACAACAATTTCCCCTGCAAGTGATAGTTTTCCACCTGTGAACCATGAGTTAGCTTTGCATAAATCTCCTTAAAGTCATCACCATTAGCATATTGTTCAGTATAACTCTCAAAAGATATCAAAGCATTATGCAAAATAATAGAAGCAGAAACAGGAGGGCAAGATAGCATATCGACAAATTTGTTTCTAATGCCATTATTAAAGTTTATTACCAGATGAAACTGTTGAAGAAAACCCATCCACTTGAAATGACAAGATTGTTGCAACTTGGTTTGTGACTGAAGGTACTGCAAGGACTGATGATATGTATGGACGATGGTCTCCTTGCCGATCAGGTAGTGTTTCCATTTTTTCACACTTTGAACCAAGGCATAAAGCTCCCTGTCATAAGTGGGATAGTTTATCATAGCCTGAGAGAACTTCTTGGAATCGTAACATATCGGCTTCTTTTGCTGCATCAATACAACTCCATGACAGATTCACTGGCGTCTGTTTCGATCTCGAATGGCTGTTGGAGATTCTGTAAGGTTAAGACTGGTGCGGTGTTGATCTTTTCCTTCAATGTTTCGAAGGACTTCTATTGTCTACCTCCCCATTGAAAGACCTGTTTTACACTTGTCAATGTGTGAAATGGTGCTGCAATAACAGAGAAATGGGAAATAAATCTCCTCCAATACTGGACTGCACCTAAAAGCCGCAGACCTCGGTTACACTAGTAGGCTAAGGCCAATTTACAATTGCTTCAACTTTAGAAGGATCAATTTTTAACTGACCATGAATAACAATGTGACCTAGGTAAACCAAAGAGGTTTTCCTAAACTCACACTTTGACAATTTTACATAGAGTTTTTATTTTTTCAATACATCAAGCACTTTCTTCACATAGCATACATGTTCATTCCAACTTTTACTAAATACAAGGATATCATCTAGATATACAAGAACAAATTCATCAATGAAAGTCCTAAATAGATCATTCATGACCCTCATGAAAGTGGCTAAAGCATTGCAAAGTCTGAATGGCATCACCATCCATTCAAACAACCCCTGTTTGGTCTTGAAGGTGGTTTCCCACATATTCTTCTTTCCAATTCGGACCTGGTGATAACCACTATGCAAATCCAATTTGGTGAAATAGATAGCATTCTTTAACTTATCTAATAAGTCATCAATGCGTGGAAGAGGGTAACGATTTTTCACCGTGATTTTGTTTAGTGCTCAGTAATCAACACATATCCTCCATGTGCCATCTTTCTTTGGCACTAAGACAATCAATAAGCCACATGGAGAAGTGCTCGGCTTGATGACACCTTGGTCCAAAAATTCCTGCACCTGTTTTTTGATTTCCTCCATCTCAATGGTCGACATCTTGTACATGCCAATATTTGCTAAAGGAGCATCATGCTGCAACTGGATCTCATGTTGGATTTCCCTCTTCGAAGGTAAACCCTTCGGTTCCTGAAACATCTCATCATAGTTAGAAATTAATTCATATAATTCCTTTTTATGTTCCTGATCACAACCTTCGAAAACATCAGCTAATTCTCCATCTTTTTCCCTTACAACCATAAGCATGCAACCCTTACTGGAATTCACCAACCTTTTCAATTGTCCTGCACTTACAAGGTTAGCATTGATTTTAGTTTGATGAGCCCTTAGAATATATTCTACCCCATCTTTTGTGATTTGGTATTTGTTTTCATGACGGAAGAAGATTTCCTTTCTATCATATAGATATGGACTCCCTAACACCATGCCATAGATATCCAATGGTATCACTTCAAGTTCCAATTCATCCACTAGCTTAGAAGCGATCACAAATTTTACTTTACACTGCTTAGTTACATTCAATTTTTCTTTATCATGTATCCATCCCAGTGGGTAAGGTTTTGGATGATGTGTAGTTCCTAAGCCAAGTTTCTTTACCAAGGATTTTACAATTAAGTTTTCTTGGGATCCAGTATAAAATAGATTTTCCACTTTAGTATGATGTACAACAACTCTAATATGAAATAGCTCAATTCTCTTTCATTCATTAGGAAGCGACTCATTTACTGAACTAGTGCCTTCATGTGATTCAGAATTAACATGATGTGTAAGAGTACCTTTTGTTCCCACTATTATGATCAATGCTTCATCTCCGGAATCAGATCCAAGTTTTTGCCACGTAGTTTCCACTATCTTCTTCTTGCCTTTTCCTCCATACTTCTTTGGTCTCTTTTCTAGATGCATTTTCCAACAGTGATCGTCATCGTGACCTTCCTTTTTGTAGCGATTGCAATACAGTCTTTCTCCTTCATCTTTCTTGGTTGATGCCGTCTTCTTCTCCTTTCCTTTCAATTTTGCTTTAGGTTTTCCATTGGGAGGCTTGAGCGGTGGTTTTCCAGAATGATCATCTCTTTCATTTTTGCCCCTATTCTCAATATGAATTTCCTTCACAGTGGCGGAGTCAATAGTAGTTGGTTCAAACAAGAATAATGAATGCCTAATGTAACTATGTAATGATCCAATGTACTTAGTCACTACTTTAGGTGTATCAAGTGCAATACCCAAATTAAGTGCTTGCTTTCTAAATTCCTCTGTAAAACTTTGAACATCCTAACCTTTGCCTTGCCTTAAATACTGTCAATTGATTAATTCTTTTTGCTTGTAACCCAAGGGATCAAATTGTTCCTTTAACGGAGAAATAAAATCAGGCCATAAGGAAAATAGGTTAACCACATTGTTACTGCTTTGCAATTTGCACTCCCACCAATCGAGAGTGGTGTTGCTCAGCCGTAGAGAGTCTAGCTGAATCTTTGCCTCATTCTCCATGATCTATTGAATCCTGCAGTAGATCTCAATCTTCCTAATCTAATTATTAACCTTTTTTGCATTAATTTCACCATTAAACATGGGAAGATCAAATTTTACATCTAATTTAAGAAAATGTTTCTTAGATGCATCCCTTGAATTTCTACGATTATGGTGGTGAGAGGAAGAAGAACTCCCACTTGTGGAAGGAGAAGGAGGGGGTTCTTCTCCACCATTTCCATGCGATGAACCTTGTTCTTTTGGTTTTCTCTCTTTTTCTTTCTCCAACGTTGAAAGTAACTGACCGACATTATCTGCCATTGAATAGAAGGTCTTGCGAAAATTGCACTCCTCTTCAAAACGAGCCTCTTCATCTTCCATGTTTCTCCTTCGATGTGCATGCCCTGCTTCGGGATCGAAAGGCTCTAGTTCCCCTTCACCTCTTTGGAGCCGGTTTCTTGTTAGCATACAAACATGCAATTCACATCTAAAAAGACCTGCTCTGATACCACTTGATCCAAGGATCTTTTGCTTATAGATGTATTAAAGAATCACATGCATAAATTGCAGCTTAACCATAGAAATATAATGTGCACATGAGAGAATAAGGAGAAACACATAATGCATGAGAAGAAGACAAAAAGACTTGATAACGAAGTTTTCCCAACTTGGACTATGTCTCTGGGCCCTGGTCGATCAATGGGGAGGCTTTCATTCATTAAATGGCATGGAAAGAAGAGAATACAATCATCAGTTACATAAAAGGAGTCTTATACCTCCATTCTGGAAAATGATTGAGAAATAAAAAACTCAGATGGAGAAACAGATAGCACCACTGCGTTCATGGCGTCGAGAAGGGCAGAAACCATATAAAATTTGTCAAAATCTGGACAAAATGAATTTCGCCCCTCCTCTAAGCTTTTCCTCGAACTGTGTACCGATTCCTCTCCTCCCTGCACTTTTCCATGCGCATCAGGCTTTGTAACACTTCCTTTGTTACAAGCGCACTTAGATCAGAGGTCAACTTGTTTAGAATAGCATCCATTGAATGGAAGGATCAGTAGGCACAACAAAACCCCGAAAATAGGCCTTTTTCTATTAAAACCATAATACACGGGAACACGGAAAAATATGACCACAAAGCCTTTAATCCAAACTTCAAATTTCTTTATATTGGGTCTATAAACCCATTAGTTTTGGCCCTTTCATCGCAAGTCACATATAATGCTGTTCAATGGCCCTTTTCGCGAGGATCTTTTGATCGTCGATCGCCGATATTGCCGATATGCCGATATGTCGATCCACCGATCCCCGCTATGCTGATCCGCCGATTGCTGATATCGCACCTCACCTATCGAATCGGCGGGATCTATCCCTTCTGCTCCTCAAATCATTGATATCGCATGTCGATGATCGGGGGTTCCTTCTGCCCGACATTAAGTCTGCCTTTTGAACTCCTCTGACTGTGATTTCCCTTTAGAAGCCTTTAAGCCCATCTTTAGAGGAAATGCCTCCTTTTTCAAAGTAACAAAGGAAAACTCTTTTTGTGATAACTTCATCATCTGAAGTCAATTTTAGCCCATTCAAGTTGCAGTAGATTCAGAATGAAAAGATCTACTCAGCGAGACTATTTCTAGGAGCATCTTTGGACTTTCATTTTCCTCTGTTTCCTACAAGTCAACCCAGAAATTTGACTGCTTCTATCTCCTTCATTCAGACTCGAATTAGAGTGTTGTTCACACCGTTTGAATCAGTGCGATGAGCACTTCGATCTGATGTCAAGATAATTTCCTTTACACCACTATGAATTTTGAGCTTTTCCCATGCCACTATGTGTGAAGATCCACCTAGACCAGAGAACATTTCTTTCGTCTATCACATAGAAAGGTTGTCTTGAGATAACTGTGGTACGACTCTACAATATTATTTGTCTTCCGATTTTCATGAGGAAAATCTCAGCAACCTTTAACCCACATCCCTAAATGTAGAAATCGAATTAGTAAATATATCTTGTCATTTTAAAATAAAAAAGGTATGAACTAAAAAAAATAGTATGTAAACTTACGCATCCTTTCACTAGCAACCCAATTCTTGTGAAAATAGTCCCAAAACTTCTCCTTAGTTGCAAATTTGGTGAAAAACTTATTGATTGCATTATCCACTTCATCATTAGAAACATTTTTCATGATATAACCAAGTTCATTGAACATCTCTTTTGATTTTTCTGAACTGCTGGCCAACCAATTAACATTCTTTAGCCATGCCCTCCTTACATGCCAAATACACAAGATCACTTCACATCCGGTGATTCTCCTGCCAAATTTAATTCATTCTAAGCGAGAAATATTTATAATGAATGCAACTTGTAATGTCAAATAAGAATATTGATTTTTATCTCAAAGTAATGATTTTATCCAATGCATCATCAACCATAAAGGCATTGACCTTCCATTCAGGACGACGTTGAAAGCACCTATGCATGAGGTGCTCCAACCATACCACTACATCTTGTGATGTATTAAGCGACTTCACCACCCATGCGACTGGAACCCCACTTTGTTGCTCATCAAACACCGCAAGTGTGTACAACTGATACTGTCATATTAAAAAAATGAAGTTAGTTTTAAGTCAATAATCATATTGAATCATTATAACCAAAATGATTCATTAAAGCTATCATTGCAAAAAACCTCACTCCATATTTATTTGTACTGAATGTTGAGTCCATGGATATCAAGCTATTGTGGGATAACTCGACCATAGTTTCCAACATCCATTTTGTTTGTATTCTAGTGATAAAACAGATCTCTCCACCATTGGGCTTCTGGTAGAAGAAGAAATCATTATGGTGTTTTTAATACCAAAGATTCACACTCGTTTCATCTTTGCTATGCAGTTGGTAATTTTATTTAGTCAGATGATTATAGATGTTTACCATATCTTCTCTGCATAAGAAAAAATCCCTATCCCGAGTTGTGGCATGTATGTCAACATATTTCTTAATATGTATTTTACAAACATACTCAATAGGCACTTGAACGACAAAACAACTTTATAAATAACAAATCATGTCTCTTGAAAGTCTTGGCTTCCTCTGAGGACCATCATCACCTAAAGTGTTGTGTTTTCCATGACAAGGCCATCCTTCTCCATCTTCATGATCATGTATTTTATTATTGCAATGTTGGGATCTTGAACCATGACCTTTATAATAAAATGGCATTGGAAACCCCTCTTTTTGACAATTGAACGCCTTGGTTTGGTTTTCCATTCTTCTCTCTTCTCCTCTGGGCCATATGAGGAAGTATAACTACAAAATAAATTTTGCAATGTCAACACATATGACAAATGATAAAGCACTATTAATATCAACATGTAAACAAGGCTTTTCTAAAATACTTATAGTTCCCATAGTAAGGCAACACTATGACTTGAGCTTGGAGATTTTATTTTTCAACGTTGGAAGGAACATGGAGCATCTGGATTCGATTCCTCTCCTTGAATAAAATCATTAATTCTTAGTTTAGGAATTTTTGCAATGTGGTCAATATTCATGTTTGTCTTGTATCCTTTAGACCAAACTAAATATTTACTAGAAAATATCATTTTCTCTTTAGGGTCTTTCACCTAAAGGCCCATAATAGTCTTCCATTTCTTTTCCATGTTTTCTCAATGTTTGCAAAAAATGTGGAAACATATTAGGAAGTTGAATCTAAAAACTGAAGTTTTAAAAGAGAATAAATAGTTGCATTTACAAGTAGACTATTGTCCCGGGTCCCCTTCATTGATAGATATGGAAGAAAGAAGGTGAAATGTCAAAAGAAAATATTCTACACTATTTATTGAGTGAGAACCCCACATTCTTCTAGTTTGTAGTACAAGAACATCAATGAAAAAGCTCACTGCCCCATGGAAATTATGTTGTGAACGCTATACAAATTTGACAATGTAATTGTGGGCCTCATGTTGTCATATGATATGATATGTGAATCTCAAAAAAGTCACATATCATCACGCAAGAATTTAATGAACACTTGTCTGCAGATCTGCCAAATGTTTCCAAGGAAATTTCAAACTCTGGAATAGAATTGCTAAGTTCACAAGTGTCAAATGGTTATCCAGGTGTGAGTTGATGATCAACGTGATAGCCCAATACACAGCAGTTCCAAGATTACTTATCTAACGCCATAATTTTCTAGATTTGTGCCAACAAATTTGAAAGAATGTATACAAAAAAATTATCAAATAAAAACAGGAATTTCATGATTTGGCCTCATATAGAGAAGCTAGATTCTAAATGATTGTCACTAAAACAGTAATCAAGGGTTGTGTGCTAAAGTTTCAATAATTTTATCTTTGTGTAATATTTCATATATAGAGAGATTTCTCACATAATAGGTGAGATAATTATCTAAGTAAGAAATTCAAGAAGTAGACAAGGGTTTCGAGGGAATCTACATAGGGCACCATGGATAAAGAAACATTGCATACAAACAATGAATGTGCAATTCTTGAAGTTCTCCAATTTAGAAGGGATTCACATTAAAAAGAACAAGAAGGGATTCAGATTAAAAAAAACAATAAACATCACATTTTAGGCGAGCCAACTCTTTAGGACAAGCAGTGACAAAGAATGCTCAATATTCTTAAAAAAATGATCTGAATATCCCTAGTCAAAGGATTTAGTGTGATCTTCAAAGAATTTGTCAAGTGAAGAAAAAATTGTAAATTCATTGTTGGTTTTACTTTTGTACTTATTTCTTATTTTCCAGTTGGTGGAGTTCTTGCAACTATTTTAATTATCATAACAGTTTTATGGGTTAAAGTTATATATGGAGTATATTTTCATGTTAATGGTTCACTGGAAATTGGATTAATCTTCCTTTCACAATTTTTGAAGGAGATGTGTGCAAGTTCATGTTAACAAGAGATCGGTTGGCATCAATTTGCAAGTTTTCTCTATTATTTACTATCTCAAACTAACAGAATTCAAGTCTTGATATTTGTTAGCTTTGTTGGAGTAAGGATAAAGGATATTGAATCAATAGTCAATGGATTCAGTTGGCAAAGTATTATGAGGCAGAAATTTGTTTCCATATATGAAGGAAAGAAATCAACCAACAAAAGTCAAATCCAACAATTTCAGGCTAATGAAAATATATGTGGCAGAATTGGGGAATTTTATCAAAAAGAAATAATAGATGGAAGATTTATTCGAATTCAAAGGTATGAAGATCAACAATTAAGAGACGGTCGGAGAGAAATGGCAAAAATCCCAATTTTCAAGGAAAAAATTAATCATCATCTCAACTAATACCTGATTGGAACACTTCAACAGTTCTAGAAATCTTGCAAAGACAATTCTATTTTAGTTTATAGATAAGGAGTAGTCTATAATTTGTGACACATTTGAAATATAAATCACACACCAGAAATTTCATGTTGCTCTGCATGGTAGATGAATTACTTCAACATGACTCTTGCCAAGATGAATGAGAAAGTAATGCATTGCAATATAAAAGGGTAGAGCTAGTTGCATACATTGCAAGAGAATTGGTATAGAGTTCAGCTTGGGCCATAACGAATGGCAATATTGTGAAATTGTGTTCTATGTTGCAGTGCTCATGCGGTTTATGGATTGAAAAGAAACTCTTTATAATGATTTAGTACCATAAATAATGGATGAAACTATTAATTTTTATTTGTTATGTTCGAATGCATGTTGTCACATATTTTTTTTCTATATGTGAAGTTCAACAATCCTCCTCTCACAAATGCACTTCACTTTCTGAGCCCTCTACGTTTTGTTTTTCTATAATGACTAGCTCCTGGTCAACTACCTTGCCAATAAATTTGGTATGGGGAGTTAGAAGTTAGAGGCCATTGTCAGTGCATAGGCTTCTAAAGAAATTGTTAATACACTCATATTTTTTATGTCAACCCGTACTAGAGGCAAGAAATCTCCATGTTGCTTGCTGCGTTGTGTGGTGAGATTTAATTATGTTACTAGGATTCCCCTCAGCTAGATGTTTATTCCAAATTTATGTCGGAGTGCATTCATTTTCAAGATTATTTCTAACATTTCTAATATTTACTTTATTATGAAGCAGTTCAAACACTTCAAAATTTCTGATGAAACTTGTATTTGTTGAGTGTATCAATCAACTGAGTAACTATGTGGACTCTGAGTTACAGCTCCACAAAATGCAAGAGAAAGAGAAACTATGTTATTACATAACAAAAATGCTCTGTTATTGGGAATACAAGCTTGCATTTACTCTTTTGTCTTTAGTCTGAGCAACTCGCATAAGAGATACCTTAAAAACATTAGAAACTGCTATACATAATGATGAATAGAATGTTGTGTAGTTGTAAAATAAATTTTGGATGCAGACTTTCTTGACCTTAAATGGCGGAAAATTCAGATGTTCAAATCTCACAAAAATGATGGCGGAGTAGTTATTTTGACTTGGGCAGATGTGGAGGAACTCAATAGTGAAGTAATTCTTCTAACTTGAGCAGATGCAACGAAAATCCTGGGTACACGCAGAGTAGTAGGGGATGTAGTGTCGTGAAGGAAAATTCAAATGGAGTAGGCACAGTGAAGTTAATGCTGGGAGTTAGTAGTGACCACGTGAAGTTAATAGTGGGAGTTGGCATCCAAGGATGGTGATGGAGGTAACAGAGTAGTGCTCCGGCGAGGTGAAGGAGATAGAGGTGAGGGAAAATTCGGTTGGGTGGCTGGCCAGAATAATGCGCTTCTCGGATCATGAGAATCTCCAAAAATTCGCATTATAGACTACTCCATGTAATACCAGCTTCACTCAAGATTGAATGTCATTTGATTCATTGCGGTGGGCGTACCATGGAAATTAATATCCATGAAAATGTGATGAAATTCCATGCCAACTTGCGTCATAGATATGTTCAAAGTCCAAATTACATAAAACTAATGATTATCATAATAAATATGTAATCCTTACCCTTTGAAATGTGAAACAAATATTAATATAAGTAACAAAACAAATACATAATCTCATTAATAGCCCAATTTACATAAAACTAATCATTAGAACAATAAATACCTAATCCTTACTCTTAAAAAGGTGGAACACATTCATATAAGTAAAAAGCAAAGAATGGAAAAGTTAAAGGAAAATCTATTTATTTGTAACTAATTTTTAATTTATTTATTTTTAAATCAAAAATAAAATTATAAACAATCATTATAATTTTAAATAATTAATTTATAATATATATAGAATTAAAAAATTATATTTAAAATATATTTTTAAATATATAAAATAAAATAATTTTCAATTATTTTAAGATATAATTATTATCTATTTAATTTGTATTATTTTTGAATTTTAATTTATCAAATATTATTTTCTAAAATAAAAAAAAAAAAAAATTATAATATAATTTTTATTATCAAATATTTTCATAAATAATGCAATTATATCCGAATATGAAAAATTAGGATATATGCATCGATAATCTCACCATAATTTTTAATAAGGTGGTATCGATACGTGCTTTCCATGTACACACATTTACACTTAACAATCAATTTCACATACTTGCATTGAATTTAAATATTGAAGTTTTTAGAAAAGTAAATATGTTTTTTTTTTAATAATTAGTAATTATATTTGGAATTGGTTTGATATAGGATCATTACTAGACTCTCTAGATGAATCACTTCTTTCCATCATGTAATTATGGGTAAGTAATAGGAAATTGGAAATAGGAATATGAGATTTTGTATTTATATTTATATATTTTTATAGGGTTACTAAATAGTTTTTTAAAAGATTTATTAGATTAATTTTTATCATCATTTATATAATAATATATAGAATGTAGATAAATATAGTAATGTAATATTTTTAATAAAAAATATATCAAATAATTAAAGATATAATTCTTTTTTATTAAAACATTTAAAACTAAATTACTTATATATTTTTATACTGTTTAAAGGCTTATGTTGTAATTATTTTGTGATAAAAAAACTTTGACTCATTAAATTTCTGGAACAATTTAATAAAGTTTCCTAAAGTTGTAAAAGAAATTAAATATTTTGAAAATTAAAATTTAATTTTGTGATAAAAAAACTTTGACTTATTAAATTTCCCGAACAATTTATAAAGTTTCCTAAAGTTGTAAAAGAAATTAAATATTTTGAAAATTAAAATTTAATTTTGAAATTTCTAAAATTATAGTTAGATTTTTTAATTGGCTAATATTAATGAAATTATTAGTTTTATGGAATTGTTAATATATTTGTCCAAAATAGAATCTATTTTAAAATTAAAAAATTAAAAAAATTTCCACAGCAAACAAGTGTCATAAAAGTACAAATATCTAAATATTTAAGGATCTTAATATTTATAAATTAGTTGATTTTCTATTTGTCACTTCAAAATTTTATTTTAAAAACTATTTTAAATCCATTTTTCTTTTTTTATTAATTGTTCATTTAATATTTTGGATATAAACATGGGTGTTTCTTGGTTGTCTTTCCCGATGGATAAACTGTGTTCCTCACGGGTGCATTCTTGCATTCTTAATTAATTTAAACATTTAATCTAATTTGATTATGTAAATAATTTTAAAGTTTGAAAAAATTAAGTTTATTTACTTATTTGCACTTTAAAAAATCTCTCTCCATGAAAGGTAGATTTTGAAATTAATATGAATTTGTCATAGTAATTAGCACAAACATATTATTTTACACCAACTTTAAAAATTATTCTTGAAATATAATAAGAATATTAACAACTTTAATTATTTCCACCAAAATGGTATATATGAGAATGGTTATATACAAAATTAACACAAACATATTATTTTACACAAATTTTAAACATTATTCTTGAAATTAAATAAAAATATTAGCAACTTTAATTATTTCCACCAAAATGTTATATATGAGAATGATTATATACAAAAATATTCATTATATGATAGATTTTTAATACTATATCCATCTTAGCACCAAAAATATTAAATGTGAAAAGGTACAAAATCGCTTGAGGTGCAAAGATTTCCTAAGTGTGGTGAGAGGGATCAAATGCTTGAGGTGCAAACCTTTCCTCATGTATAGCAAGTGGGATCAAATCGCTTGAGGTACAACCATAATAATCATTATAATAGCATATTTATAATAACTATCTACCATGTTATGGTATAATTTCTTTAAATTTAAAATAATTTTGAGTAATAATTAAAATAACCATAATAAGTTAAAAAACCCAGGTTTGTCATTCCTAACAACAAACTAGAAGAGTACAATGGGTACATGAAGGATCACGCATTGATCTGTAAATTCATAGGAGTTTGGCCAACAGAGAAAGAACTGATTAAATGGATCCAACAGCGCTGGAAACCCAAAGGACACATAGACTTGAATGTGGACAAATGTTCCAATCCAAGCTAAAGGAAATAAAGCAAAACATCAAGAAATGGAACCACCAAGAATTTGGAAACATAATGAAGGACCAACAACAGTTAACTCAAAAGATGGAAGAAATCCAACAAGAAATTATAAGGGAAGGGAGAAGCCCTGACTCTGAAGCAGAAGAAGATAGATTGGTAATCCAAATACAGGAACGAAGGAAATAGAAAGAGATCTTATGGCGATAGAAGTCAAGAGTGAACTGGTTGAGACAGGGAGAAAGGAACAATAAAATTTTTCCACAAAGAAATGATACAACACAGGCAGAGAAACAGAATATTCTCTCTGAAAAATGAAGCTGGTGAAAGACAAACCCAACATGAGGAAATGGAGGAAACCCTGGTGCGGTATTTTAAAGACCTCCTAATGGAACCTCAAGAGGATTGACAAGCGGCAATGAGCAGAATATGCAATGAGATCCCCAAGATAATCACCAGAGAGCAAAACCTTCCGATTATGGGAGCAGTCACGACAGAGGAAGTCAAGGAAGTGGTGAAAGTTCTAAAGAAAAATAAGGCCCCAAGACTGGATGGATTTACGACGGAATTCTACCAAGCATCCTAGAAATTTATAGGCAATGAAATTGTAGCCGTGGTGGAAGAATCCAAAAGGAACCAAAAGGTATGTCCGGGTCTAAACGCTACCCTTCTTTCCCTCATACCTAAATCCTTGAAGTCTAATGAACCGTAGGGGTTTAGATCGATTGTATTGTGTAATGTTATCTATAAAATTATCTCTACATTAATAGCTAAGAGACTGACGATTCTTCCTAGTATTATATCACCTCAGCAAACAGGCTTTGTAGAGGGTAGACAGATTCTAGATGGATTGATTGTATCCCAGGAAGTGGTACACTCATTAAAATCCAAAAAGATGGCAGGGGTGATGTTTAAATTGGATCTATCCAAAGCCTATGATAGATTAAGCTGGGAGTACCTAAGGAAAGTAATGGAAGCTTTTGGGTTCTATTGAAGATGGATAGATTGGATTACAGCAATGATATCTACCCCGGTCTTTTCAATACTATTAAATGGAACCCCGACATCCACCTTCAATGCCATAAGAGGGTTATGATAGGAAGACCCCATATCACCCTTCCTATTTATTATAGCAGCTGAAGGTCTAGGAAGATACATCGAAAAGGAAGTACAACAGGATAAAATCAAAGGGTTAAGGACATGGGGAAATGAGCTCCTGATCACCCATCAGCCATTCGTGGATGATATTATGCTATTCTATAATGTGTCACTTAGGGAAGTCAAAAGAATGAAGAACATTCTGGATCTGTTTATGGAAGCCTCGGGCACTCAAATTAACAATGAGAAATCATGTGCTTACTTCTTTAACACAACTGGAAATGCCAAATCTTATCTATCAATGATGATGGGTTTTAGGGAAGGGGAGCCTCCAACTAAATATCTAGACATACCTTTGACAATCAACTCCTCAAAAATGGTAAACTGGCAGCATAATATACAGAAGATGCAAAGCAGGATAGCCAACTGGGCGTTCAGATCTCTAAACCTGGTAGGAAGAATAGTGTTAGTAAAAGTTGTCCTGCAATCCATACCAGTTTACCAATTATTGGGGATGTAAACATCGAAAGGAGCATTTTCCAAAATGGTAGACATATTGAAGAAACTTATATGGGGAGGTTCACAACAACAGAAAAAATGGACGTTGATGTCATGGCAATGGATCACTAGAAAGGAGGAGGGAGGCCTAGGATTAAAGGACCCATACCTCACTGACCAAATTATGGAAGCCAAATTGTGGTGGAGGTGGATGACTCGAGGAGGGGATATTTGGAAATAAATATGGACCAAGAAGTATAACATGCCAGGAAGAATTGAGGAGATCTTGAGAAACACAGATAAACAGGGAGGATCCAATATCTAGAACCTAGCCTTTGAGAACAAGGATATCATCACAAATCACGCCTTTTTGGAAATAAGAGATCGTAACACAACAAATTTTTGGGATGAATCATGGCAACAATGCGATAAATTAAATGGAAAGCAAGAACTTAGAATTATTATATAGTATTCAAAAGATGCAGGATTAAATAGAGTGAAGGATTACTGGAAGAATGAAAACGGTGAGGAGAACTGGAGTGTTTGGAAAAGCCCAGAAGAATGGGGACAAAATATTGAAGAAGATCAGAGACATTTCTATATGAAAGAAATGGAAACGAAGAATATTCCAATTAGAGAGGGACTAGAGATCCTGAGATGGGGTTACACAATGAAAGGTAATTTCATGGTAAAGGAGGCATATGATCTAAAGGCCAAAAACGAGCAGGTAGGGAACCAACACTTGTGGAAACAAATTTGGAAGAGCAAATAGTGGCCGAAAGTGGCCCACTTTCTATGGTTAACATGCAAAGGTAGAATCTTGACATGCGATCAATTACAAAGAAGAGGGATGCAGGGACCAGTCCATTGTGACCTATGTAAGCAGGAAAATGAAAATATAGAACACCTATTGAACTCATGTCAATTTGCACAAAGACAATGGGAAGCTATCTATGAAGTATTCAGAAGGACAGATAGGAATCCATAGAGCATAAAAGAGACAGTCCAACAATGGGGACGTGGTCACTTTATTAGTCCAGTCCTAAATAGAGCATGGGGGTTAGCTAAAGGTTTCAATTTATGGATGATATGGAAGGAAAGGAACAAAAGGATCTTCAATAATGAAACATTTACATCGGAGAAGGTATGGGAAGGGGTAATTGAACATATAAGAGAAACCATACTAGCAGAAGAATGCAAGCAAGAAGACTGGGAGACCTTGGCACAGGAAACTAGTATCCGAAAAAATCTTAATTTAACCAAGGAGATGGTGGGAGTGAATGCATGGAAAAAAATGAGTATAAACAGGGTATTGTCCTAGAAGTACAATAGACCAGAAGAAGGCTTTATCAAATTAAATTTTGATGGAGCATCCAAAGGAAACCCAGGTAATGGAGGGATAGGTGGCATCTTCAGAGACAGCCAGGGCAGGACTCGTATATTGTACGCGGCTTATGGAGGCGTGACGAGCAACAATGAAGCAGAGCTCATGGTAGCTAGACAAGGGATGAGAATAGTTGTGAGGCTCAGATACAGATAATTATAAGTGGAAGGGGACTCATTAATGTTAATAAATATGATGAGGAAACTATATAATGGAATGACTTGGGATAAGATTTGCCACAGCTAGAGAACAACAAGTCTCATACAAGAACTGCGTGAAATCATGAAAAGATTTGATTCCTTAATAATCAAACACGTTAAAAGAGAAGGAAATAAAGCGGCCGATTTCCTAGCCAATTGGGGGAGCGACCCACAACTGGGACATATGGAACAAACCTTGCCTATACACCCAAGGGATATCATAATGGACCCGTTAAATGAAATATTAACCAAAGATGAACAAAAGGAGTAATAGAAATCACAAGAAGTATAATAGGCCCTTGATCGGGGTGACGGAGGAAGTAAAGAGCCATAGTGGTGATGTCAGAAGAGAGACGGAGCGAGCACTACTCACCACTGCTCACATGAGTGAAAGAATGAATGTGGAGAGGTACCGTCGAACAGTTGAGAGAAGTGGTATAAGGAATGTCAGGATGAGGAGAGGTGGGAAGGACGATGATGAAGGAAGGATGGGACAACAAAGTAGTGGTAGTAGATATGAAAGGGGGAGTAAGGTAGAAAGTAAGGTTAGAAGGAGAGATAAGAAGAAGGAGCAGGATGAGGAAGCCAAGCAATTAGCCAAAGTAATCACCGGGTATGTATACTGCCTATACTCTGTAATTCGAACAGCCAATTGTAGAATGTTTGGGGGGATAAGTAAAGACTTGGTGAGGAAGTTTAGTTACGTAATTAGTATGGGACTCGAGGGAAGAAAGAGCATGGTAGATTAGCTTTCAGGTAGCAAAAGTGAGAGGGCATAGATATGGATAGGAAGAGGCAAGATAAGTCCAGAGCCATGGACATAAAGGGTGACAGAGAGAGGGACAGGGAAGATGTGAGGTTGGACAGTATGGAAATAGTAACCATGTAGGGAGGCCGAATAGGGGAGGGAAACCCGAGTCGAGGAAGAGAGCGAGCCTAGGAGGGTGAACCAGGCGAGAATCCTAGAAAGAAGGAAAAGACCTCACAAGGGGGGATCACTGATGGGAAAGAAAGAGGAGCCAGACAACAGGGGAGGAGGGGAGAGAATTCTGAGAGTTAGACTCATGGGTTTACCATAGGGTGGAAACCTCCAACAGGGGAAAACAAAACTAAAGAGGGAGACCGAGGAAGTGACGGAGATATCAATATCAGGAACCCGAGTGAGAAGAAGACAAGGGGGAATATGGAGAAGAGATGGAATAACCCACTGGTAGATTTGAGAATAGGGGAGTGTAGACACAAAAGAGATAGGGGAGACAGACAAAAAATTCAAGAGTTTATTGGAATTTGGTCAGAAGACGATTTCATCCTGACCCATTACTGTTCGTCCTATGAATAGATTGAAGGAAGCAGCGGTATGGCAAGGACAGCTCGAGGTCATGGTCGGGGACGCAAAGGAAGGAAAAATAATAGTTCGTGCCCCTAGGTGAGTTGTACCCCTGGAAAAAGTTGGGGTTGTCATCCCATGGATGAGATAGTGGAGGAGGCAGCCAGAGCCTACATGCAGGACACAAATGAAGGCATCAAGAAAATAATTGAGGAGATGGAAGATAGGATGAAGGAAGAAGATTCTGGGGAAGAGATGGAAGAGTGGAGAGACCTTGTTTCCGACCCTGGCAATACGAGAGGCTAGATGTATCAGTACAAGCAGACTCTTCACTTATATTGGCTCATGAAGGGGTTGATGTGTAAGGCAGTGGAGCAAGTCTCCATGGGTTTGGATTTAATAATTAGGGAAATGCCCAATTACAAATGGGAGCTGAAGACTATTTAATTTCAACTCTGTAAACATGATATTCGCCTGGATCACATAGAGAGACAAATTCCTATTTTAGTGGACAGGACACCAGTGCACGCTAGCTCCATAGTGGATCCAACAATTGTTGAGCCAGACTAGGATGAACCGAAGTGTAGCTTTTAACCCCGTACAAAAATTACCTGCATACGAATTCTAAATCACAGGAAAAATAAAAATACGAGAGCATAACACATAAAACACAGAGATTTCCCACTAGATCTCAAAATCGAGACTACCAGCTTGATTTTTCATTATATTCCTTTCAATGTTACAATACATATTTATACTTGCCGAAGCATCCAATACCATGGACCGAAAAACCATTGCGTCCAAAACCATGGACCGAAAACCATAGGTAGGTTCGCCCAACCTAATATAGGGTCCAAAAAAAATTTTCTCGGGGCGTTGCCCCCAACCCCGTAGAGGGAGGCTACCCGCCCCCCTCAAACCCCCCAGACAATGGGGGGCTGCCGCACCCCCGCTGCGCAAACGGCGCAACGAAGGGGGGCTCCGCCCCCCCCTCTAACCCCCCGGTTCACTACGTAGGTTAGCCGTGGAAATAATATAACACAACCCAACAATATCCCGCTTGTTGTTTTCTTTCCACAGGGGGCCATAGGAGAGCTTAGTCATTTTTCCAGCCCTGAAACACCCATTTTTTCTCTACACCAAGAGAACTTTTCAGAGCTCACATATTTTGTCAATGCATCTGCAGTATTCTTCAAAGTGTCCACCTCTACCAGCAACACCTTTTTGTCTTCTATCATATCCCTCACAAAGTGATACTGAACATCAATGTGCTTTGTCTTTTAATGATAAACAGGGTTCTCTGCCAAGAAAATTGCACTTTGGCTGTCACAGTCTATCGTTATATCTCCCTGTACTAACCCCATACTTGAACACAATCTCTGCAACCAAACTTCTTCCTTTCTTGCATGAGTGACTGCCATGTATTCTTCCTCTGTAGTTGATAGTGCCACTATAGATTGTTTCTTACTCATCCAACTGACTGCACCTCCAAATAGGTTAAACACATACCCACTTGTAGATCTTCTCTGATCTAGATCTCCAGCCCAGTCTGCATCAACAAAGCCACGGATATCCAACACTCTGTCCAATCCTGGTCTTCCTTGGTAGCACAAACCATAATCACTAGTGCCACGCAAATACCTGAAAACCCGCTTCACTGCTGTCCAGTGCTCCTTCCCTGGTTTTGACATAAACCTGCTCAATACTCCCACTGCATGTGCAATGTCTTGTCTAGTACAGACCATTGCATACATCAAGCTACCGACTGCACTTGCATATGGAACACGGGACATGTCCTCTTCCTCTTCTTGTGTCTTGGGACACTGTTCAGCAGATAACCTCACACCTACAGGAATAGGAACCTTCACCGGTTTACTATCCTGCATATTAAACCTCTGCAATATTGTCTCGCCATACTTCCTCTGGTTTAACCAGAGCTTCCTCTTTGCCCGATCTCTTTTAATTTCCATGCCCAAAATATAGTTTGCAGCACCGAGATCTTTCATGTCGAATTTGGAGGACAATTGGGTCTTCAAATCCTGGATAATTCTTTGTCATTTCCAACCAACAACATATCATCCACATACAAGACCAGATAAATGACACGATCACCAATTAATTTAAAATACACACAATGATCTTCTTTGCTTCTGGTGAAGCCAAGTCCCCGTATAAATGTATCAAATTTCTGATACCACATCCTTGGTGACTGTTTTAACCCATACAGAGACTTCTTTAACTTGCATACTAGTTCTTTCTTACCCTTCACCGCAAAGCCTTCAGGTTGCTTCATGTAGATTTCCTCTTCCAAATCCCCGTGAAGAAATGTTGTCTTCACATCCATCTGTTCTACCTCAAAATCAAAAGCAGCAGCAACAGATAAAAGTAATCTAATAGAAGTTACCTTGGCAACAGGAGAAAAAATATCACCAAAATCAATTCCCGACACCTGGGAATAACCTTTTGCTACCAACCGAGCTTTGTATTTCTCCACCTTCCCTTCTGCATTTGTCTTCTTCTTGAACACCCATTTTGCTGCCAATGGGTTTCCTTCCAGCCGGCAACTCCACCAGATCCCAAGCCTCATTTTTGTGCAAAGATGCCATTTCATCAACCATGGCCTCTTTCCAGAGTTTTCCATCCTCTGAATCCACTGCTTCCTTCACAGTGCTGGGATCATCATCAGTAACAGACAAAGCAAAATTTGAATAGAAAGCAGATGGACTATACCTTTCTGGCTCCCTTCTTTCTCGAGATGATTTTCTCACAGCCAGAGTTTGTGGCTCTTCATCTTCTGATTCCTCCTCTGCTACAGAGTCTGATTCTTCCTCCTTTAGTTCAAACTCTATCTTCACAGGTTCCTTTGGGTGGACTTCATGTTTAATAACATCTTTCACCTCTCTGAACACCACATCTCGACTGTACACACAACCTTCCTTGTTACTGGTTCCAAAGCTTAACCCTTTAACCATCCTTATACCCAATAAAGATGCACTTTTCAGATTTACTATCCAACTTGGTTCGTTTCTCCTTTGGAACATGTACATATGCGTCACATCCAAATACCCTCAGATGTGAAAGAGAGGTTTCTTACCAGTCCATACTTCTTGTGGAGTCTTATCCTCCAACGCTGATGAAGGTGACCTGTTGACCAAGTAACATGCAGTATCCACCGCCTCTGCCCAGAATTCCTGTCCTAACCCGGCGCCACTGAGCATGCTTCTTGCCCTTTCCATCAACTCTTGTTCATTTCTTGTCTGCGACGACCATTTGCTGAGGTTATATGGAGTAGTCTTCTGCCCTGCTATAACCACACCTTACAAAATTCTTCAAATTCCTTGCTGCAGAATTCTCCACCATTATCTATCCTCAGTACCTTTATCTTCTTCTCTGTCTGATTTTTCCACCAGAGCCTTAAATTCTTTAAACCTGTCAAAGACTTCAGATTTCTTCTTAAGGAAATATATCCATGTATTCCTTGAGAAGTCATCTATAAATGATACATAGTACACAGACTTACCCAGTGATGGAACTTTCACAGGTTCAAACACATCACTGTGCACAAGCTCTAATATTTGTTTCGTCCTCTTACCACCAGAGGGGAAACTCACCCGATTCTGCTTCCCATATACACAATTTTCATAGAAATCAAAATCCAGAGAGCTATTACTCA
>APFE031005656.1:0-24712 GCA_000404065.3 Pinus taeda | reverse complement strand
ATGATGGAGATGATGGTGGTGAAGGTGGTTTATCAATCTTCCCTTTACCTTTGTCCTTCTTCGATATCTTTGAAGAAGAAGTTGCATCTCTCGCCTTCTTGTCTTCGTACAATTCTCCCAACATTTATTCCATAGTCAAGAATGCTTGTTGAAATTGTTCTTCACTCATCTTAGTTTCAGTGTTTTCACCTGCATCAGGTCCTGACATGGTCGATTTATGAAGGACTCGTCACTTTTCAATCTTTGGATCGATCTGCTCAAGGATTCCTTCTCCTCGTTGCGACTTTGACCTAGTTAACATTCAATGGCAAATTCTACAAATGCAACCTGCTCTGATACCAAATTATATGATCTGAAATGATCATAAACTAAAACTAATGTAGAATTGATTAACCATTAATGATTTGAATGTTAGTTTAAAGTGCGGAAATCGAGGAAAACTACTTGAGAAGATGACTTTACGACAGCTAATTAAACATAATAAAGATGCATAACAGAAGTGAAAACACAGCGATACCAAACAGCGAGATTGATGACGAAGTTCGTCCCTGATGGACTATGTCTATGGGTCCGCTTTCAAGATGGGCGATCGCTTTTATTAGGAATGAAAAGGAAGAGTTGATTACACAGAGATTTGATCAGTCTGAATGTGCACACAAGCACTTCTGATCACTGTCATTAGATAGCCCTCTGAACCGGCTTTCTGATGCCTCTTATGGATTCCAATTCCGACTCTGGATGCTCCTCTAACATTGAAAACAAAATTGCCTATGACCTCCAGAATCTGCAAGCAAAAGTCAAAAACCACTCTCTCTGCTTAATGAAGGAAATTCGCCTTTTAAAGGCTTCCAGGTTCATGAAAACCACCTTGGGCTGGTTTGTAGATGCATTTGGTTACTTCAGATTGGCTTTACAAACTCAGTCTTGTGGTTTAGTGCCACCTAGACTAGGTTGGCATGGTCACCGAATTAATTCCAACCATAAACTGTTCTAAAAACCCAGAATAAAACATTATATTAAATTCTGAAAGGCTAGCAGTTATGGCAGCGCGGATTTGGATGGACCGTTGGCATGTGACCAAGCGGTCTAACCCGTGGCGGCCACCTAGAAGGGTTTATCCCCACAGTTCCGACAACCAACCCGCCGACAGTTAACCTCTGACCTGACCGCTTCCCGTTCACATGCCGTCTTTCCATCGCGGTTGTGGTTCCGGCTAAGACTCTGGCGGTTACATAACCCGACGACCTATCAACTGTTCACATGACTAATGATCTCTACGCGGTTTATAACCCGATTGTCACATTAACCTCCGATGGTTTTCGAACGTTGATCACATGCCCCCGACACGGCTAGGCTGCCCGCGTGGTCAAGTGGCGGTTAGGGCTTGTTTTAATGTATTTGTAATGTTTTTTACAATGTATTAATATATGTAAAGGCTGAGAGGGATATATGCTTAGGTTTAGGGTTGAAAACATGTTTTTTAATACATAGTGATAGGTTTAGGGTTGGGACTTAGGTCTTTAGGGTTTTATGATTATGGTTTGAGGTTTTAGATGTAGGATTAGGGTTTTAATACATGAAATTGATACCCATTTACACTCAATTCTCGCCAAGTGACAATAGCGACATTTGTCACCTAATGATGAACTTGTCGACAATGGGACATAAAACCACATACATCGTCGACACCAGCTACCTTTGCGACGACAACCCTGATGACATATCGAACCTTTGTAATGGACGACTCAACCATGTCGACGATCAACCTGACGAGTGGACGACAAAAACCATGTCGACACCAACCTGCGAGACACGCCACGACACATGTCGTCGACCAATCCTGGCGGAACTGTCGATGAACACAAGTCGACAGCAAGGCACTAAACCATCTCAACTAAACGCCATGAAACCATAAACATTATTTGAACAACTTGATCCATAATAAACACTATCGAACTGTCTAAGCTAAACGGAAGTGATGATAACACTTGAACACCTGTGCAACTGAATCAACGGAATCCTCCTGGATCAAGAAAAGAATACATCTCCCTAGTTGAGAGGGAGGGCATATTATGATGGTCATGATGGATACATTGAAGAAGAAATCAAAAAATAAATGAAAGTACTACAATGTATTGAGGATGCCTTGATGTTGCTGAAGAAATGAGAGAAGAAAAGCTTACGACTGGTTGCATATGAATAACTTGATATAAGTGGCATCAGGATGATTGAGGACCCCGAAGGTTTGGGTTTAATTGTATATGTATATTTGAAAGTTTATTGTTGATTAGGGTTTGTATTTGAACAGGTAAGTCTCTCCATGAAGAAGGATGAACACTTGGGAAGCATGCTTGGACAAATGGAAATATCTAGTTTATTAGGGAGAGATGAAGCATCTAATAGCGGATGCTTGGGAGGACATCTAATCGGCCTATGTGTGTTTGATGTCTAGATCCCGAAGAGGGAGGGTGGTCTTGGTCTTGGAGCTCTTGCCATGGATACGCACGTAAATCCCTGGGTTGATGGTTAGTAATTACGACTGATGGTACCTAGACTGCTTGAAAGCTTTAGTCCATCTTAGTCGCACCCAGATAAATAACCCCGATCAGGTATCTAGTCCAAGGCACTGAGTGTGCCAGAACTCTTCGTAGTTCATTTCAGAGATCTTCCATGTACCTCTATAGATATAGGTAATTATAAATACCTCCCTAGTTATGAGGGAGTGTTGAAGAATGTAACTAATGTCGGTCTTCATAATTATATTTAAAATATAATTGTTAAAAAAAAAAAAAATACTATTAAATAAATCAACTTATTACAGCATGGGTTTCATGCTTGGGTCAATTGTTTTTAGGTCAAAGTCTCCATTGAAGACTTCTAAGGTTTATGTCAAGTGTCCTTGTCCATGTCATAATGTAAAGAGCCCTTCATGGGAATTATTTGTCAAGAAAGAAATTTATTTTTATGTTTAATGGGTCAATTAGGCGTCCACCAAGTCGGCCTCAAGGAAGGACAAGTCGGCCTCAAGGTAAGAATTCGATCACCTAGAACGACTCTATATAAGCAACAACTCGACTCATTTGGAGGAGAACACACAAAAGTTTGAATTGTAGTAGCTGGAGGCAATAAAGAGTGTGAAATTTAAGTAAGAATAAAAGGGCTAGCGAAGAAGATAGAGGTCAATATTTTACCAAGGAAGTCGAAATTCTCTCTCCTTTGTCTCACACGTGCTAAGGAACTAAAGCTGCTGGAGGGTCGAAATTGCAGCCTTGAAGCTGGGCCGAAATTCTGATGCAGTAGGGTCGAAAATATGTCCTTGATATAGTATTGAAGCAAGGTTGATGCAATATCATTGCAATTGATCTTTGAAGATTGGAAGAATAGTTTAAGGGTTGACTTGGTGGAGGAGGAAGGTCTGTTGGTCTAGGGTCTTGGTCTATCTTACTTGAATTACTGAAGGAAGAGTTCTTGACTGGGTTTTCACCTATATAGGGGTTTTGCCCTAGCTGTGCGCCTACACCTAGTGTCCTTGATGTTCGTGTTTTGATTTTGGTAATTGCTTAATAAACTAAGATAAAAGAACATAAGAAAGATAATAATAACTCAAGGAAATCACAAGTAATTATCAACAAGAGAAAATCTTTCCACCTTTCTGATTTTCTAACACTTGTCTCATTGTTTTTATTATTTGGTAGTTGGTTGATGATAAGAACCCTAATTATAATCAAGTGAAAGAAGAAGCTAATCAAGTTAAGTAAAAATACATCACAAGCAGTTATCAAAGTAAGAGAAATCACCTAATCTAGCTACCATTAGATTTCTCAACAATTGAGTCACAACAAGTTTGGAGAGACGCTATGGTTGAGAGTATAACTCCATTACGTAGAACACGAAACAGGGAAACGGGTACGAGTTTTCGAAATGAGCACAGGTACGAAACATGACCCCCCCCCCCCCCCCCCCCAATTTTGGAAATGGGGGAATGCGAAGGTTGGAGTGCACATAAACAAGATCCTTTGCCTTCAGTGAGCCCAACTTGTTGCGCTTCATAGAATGAATAAAACCATAGGTTCTCCAATTCCTTTCTGTTGATGAAGAGCTTGCCACTTGTGAAAGAACACGAATGGCAAGGTTTTGCAAATGTACACCATTTGCTCCATGACAAATCCACCGCCTAACTGGATTCATGGTGCTTCTCTCATCCAAAGCTGATATATCTGAATAATCATCTAATCCTGCAACGAAACTAGCAAATTCTACCTTCACCTCGCTGTGTAGATGAGCTGGAAACATTCTCATAAGGGCTTTTTTCACCCCATTAGCCACCTCTCTATCCTTGTGGGGTACCTTCCTCTTCCCATTGCTTTGAGCAATAAGCTCCTCATCATAAAAGCTCGGGTTCAAGGCGTGTACTAAAGTGTGCAATGGAGTGTTGAAATTGTTCCACCCATCAACAATGATTTTCTTGACTAAATCAGCAAAATGATCATCAACAAATAAAACCCTAAAAAAATAGAATAAATAGTGGGAAAAAACTAATAAAATGAATGCTTCTTACCCAAATTAATTTTTTGTAACTAAAGCTACCCCAAAATGCCATAAAATACAAGAGAAAGATGGTTGTAGTTGAGCCAAAAACCACGAATTTCATAGTTGGAAACTTCCCACCCTAAATTTGCTTGTGAAATCTCTATTTCTTCTTGTTGAAATCTCCTTTGCTCACTGTTGAAAACACCCTAGCTAAAACCACTGCTCTCTTCCTCTTTTCTCCTTGCTAAAATCGCCCCTTTCCAAGGGAAATGACTAGCTCAATTCGTGTGATGAGGGAATGCGGCGAGAATTTTTTTATAACTTGCGAGGGTCATCTAGAAACATCCACAAAATATTTTAATCACCAAATAAAAAAAATAAAAACGAACAAAGAAGAAAAAAAGGCAAATTTTCCGGAAACGAGGTCATACGACCTTAGAACGCATTTTAGGTCATACTGGGCCACGTTTTAGCCTTGTGAAACGTGCCAGTATGTCATAAAACATGTTTCAAGGCCAATATGCAATTTTGAGTTTCTGTTTCGTTTTTTGCCAGAAACAGCCTCCTGCGCAACATTTCCTGCAACATAGTGTGTGGGTCTACAGAATTAAGCATGGGACAGATGGGAGCGAAGAGAAATACAAGGCTAGGTTTGTGGCCAAAGACTTCTCTCAGGTTGAGGGCATAGACTATGACAAAACATTCGCTCCAGTTGCTTGCTACTCGTCCATCAGAACTATTATTGCATTAGCGACATGGATGGGGTGGAAAATCCACTAGATGGATGTTAAAACATCCTTCTCAATGGAGTAGTTGAGAAGGAAATTTACATTGAGCAGCTAGAGGGGTTTGAGACACATAGCAAGGAGTCGCACGTGTGCAGGCTTAAGCAAGCTCTTTATGGGCTCAAACAGGCCCCAAAGGAGTGGTATTCACACATAGACAATTATCTTCTTGGACTGGGCTTCACCAAGAGTGCAGCTAACCCTAACCTGTACTTTATTATATTAGGGTTTGATTCTCCTTTGTTGATAATTACTTGTGAGTGTGTTGACTTCTTTTACTTCTTTATTATCTTATCTTTCATCAAGTAATTATACATATATGAGGATCACAAAACAAGAGACACAAGATATAGGCACATGCCAGGGCAAAACCCCCTTCGAGGTGAAAACCCAGTCAAGATAATTCTTCCTTTCAATAGTATTCTTGAGACTCTTTACCCTAGACCAAGACCAGACTTTCCCTCCACACCATGTCAACCTCCAAAATCTTCGACCCCTTCTAGCAACTTCGATTAGGCAGCAACTTACGGCAACAGCGAAATCTTGGGAGACTTCGATCTCCCAACCCAGACCACAAAACAGAGAGATAGAGGCACCAAATTTTGATTTTCTTCTTCTCTAGAGACTCCCCCAAACTCGCACTTCCTTCGTCCACCCAGCAACACTCTTCGCACTTCTCTAGCTCTTCTTGAGATATCGAACTTGCTTTAGAGTGAGTGCTACAAATGACTTCAGCATCCTTCAATATAGAGGCTTCTAGTGGGTCAAATGGGGGTCCTTAGGCTAACTTGATCTTCCTTAGGCCGAAATGATGTGGAGGACACATAATTCATGTTTGACTTGATACAAAACCATTTTACATGATTAGAAAGCCCAAGAAGGGTCTCTTCGAATATACAACGACTCTATAAACTCAATATTAATCCTAGGAGTCCAAAATGGGGATTTTGACTAACATAATGATGACCCAAGCATGAAACCCATGCTTTAATAAGTTACTGTTACAATAATAAAAATTATTTTCGTTATTCTTTTGACAACTAGAGCTATAGTCCCCCCTAAAGATAAGAAGGCCTTGAGATCTTTCTTTGGTATGATAAACTCCATAAGAAGATTTATTTTGAACTTTGCTAAAATTGCCAAACCAATGAATGATCTCCGAAAAAAGGATGATTCCTTTGTATGGGATGACAAGAGAACTAAATCCTTCAAAGAAATTAACGAACAAATAACAACTGCTCTTGTTTTAATAAGTCCTAATTACTCTAGAGACTTCATCATTTACTCCTTCGCATCTAAAGATATGATAACAGGAATCCTTATACAAAAGGATGAGGAAGGAAATGAGAGACCCATTGCCTTTATGAGCAAAGCCTTGTGGGATGCTAAGGTTAGATATACCATCACTGAAACAAGCATATGCCCTAGTCAAGTCCCTCAAGCACTTTAGGGTATATTTTGGATATAAATATTCTAGCATACGTCCCTTACATTATTGTCAAGGATGTCTTTACCCAGCATGATTATCCAAGAATATGATCTAGACATTAGACCAAAGAAATTTTACAAAAGTCAACGACTAGCTGATATGTTAACTAAGGAAAATACCAAATCTTTCCAGTTAGGAGAAAAATAGCAAGTCAATGCTACTGCTATTAAGCTGGAAACTGATGAATGTTATTTTGACATCATATACTACTTAAGGAATTTGTTTGAACCCCATAAACTAGTTGACCATAAGAGGAGAGATTTAAGATTAAGAACTATGAAGTATGATTTGACACAGGATGGTTTATGGTGGAAAATCCCTAGCAGGGTAGATCCTTATGTGTGTAAACAAGGAAGAGGAAAAAAAAGTTGATTACTAAGTTTCATGCCGGACTTTATGGGCGAAATTATGCAGCCAAAACAACCACCCACAAAAAATTGAAAGCAGGCTATTATTGGCATACAATTTTCATTGATACACACAATCATGTAAAGGCTTGTCAACCTTGTCAATTATTGTTGGTAACAAACAACTCCCAGCTCCTCCTTTGAAATATGTAATCACTGAATCACCGTTTCAACAATGGGGTATTGGTTTCATCAGTGAATTCAAAGGTAATTTGAGTAATGTTCACAAATTGATTTTAACAGCGACTAATTACGTGACAAGTGGGTGGAGGCCATTCCCACTAAAAAGGCTACAGATAGAGTGTTAATTTTAGGTATGTTCTATGCTAGAGCAATTTATTTCAATTTTCACAGTTAGCTCAATATCTTTTCCAAATTAGCAATCACATTAGCATTAAAGTAAACTACAAATAGAACATAAATATAAATTCCAAAAGACAAGCCAAAACAAGAGGACACAAAATGTGGCGCTAGCCAGGGAAAAACCCCAATGTGGGGAAACTCTTATCAATTCTTCTTATATGTTCTTCAATAGTTCAATAGAGAGAGAAAGAGAGTACATTTACAATAGAAGTCAACACTTTGACTTATCTAGATAAGAGCGTAGATCATCTCTAGGAAGATGATACGTGAGATCAGTTGAAGACATGCCGCTTCAACTGATTCTCTAAGGTGACTCCTTCACCTATCATTGTGCTACATCTCGTCATCATGCTGCACCTCACTGTGCTGCACCATGCTGCACCCATCATCACAATGTTGGATCTCATATTGTTATTGTTCCAGTGTTTAGCACTAATGTACCTAGTGCCACCACTGCTCCATGCTATCACCCATGTGTTTGCTGCACCATTGTTGCTTTGTGTTCGCGCTGCACCAAGTACTATACTATTGTCCCAATGTACTTGCAGCACTGTGCTTGCTGCTGTCCTAGCCCTACCATGCTGTTGTTGTCCATGCTTCACCATGCTTGAAGTTGTCCCAAGCTTCTTGTTGTTGTCAGTGCTTCATCATGCTTGCAACTGTCCCATGTTTCACTATGCTTGCAATTGTATCATGTATTAGCTTGTTGTCCCTTGCATTGCTTGTTGTTGTCCAATTGCTGCATCTAAACATGTTGTTCCATGCACTTTACTGCACCATGCTGCTGCAATATACAATATTGTTGCATCCATCACATCATGCTGCACACCTTTGGGGTATTCAACACTCCATGTTAACCCAACATGTGGCTCCCACAAGCTGCTCCGAATCTGATCCAAATCTGGTCAATATCCTTGACCCAATGCACCTCTAACACTGCTCCAAATCTGCTTGTCACTTTGTTGTTCCTAACTGTTCTGGTTAGGGCACTTGGGCAACCCTAAACTCCTCTCAACAGTCCTCGAACAGCCCTCCAAATCTGCTTGTCACTTTGTTGTTCCTAACTGTTCTGGTTAGGGCACTTGGGCAGCCCTAAACTCCTCTCAACAGTCCTCAAACAACCCTCCAAATATGCTTGTCACTTTGTTGTTCCAAACTGTTCTAGTTAGGGCACTTGGGCAACCCTAAACTCCTCTCAACAGTCCTCGAATAGCCCTCCAAATCTTCTTGTCACTTGGGTAGCTTCAACATGACTTTGTCTTAGGCAGCTTCACCATGACAACATCCTAGATCTAGTGCACATAGAGCTAGGGCATCATCTTCTAGGAGCTGCGTAGATCTTTCTTCCCCATGGCAACATCTAGGGCAGCTCTTCTTAGGGCAGCATATCTCTTAGGATCTATCCTCCCACCAAAACCCAAAGACAAGTGGAGAGGAAGAGATCACAAGAAGAGTGTGTACAAATGACTAGCAAGCCACCTCTTTTTATACTAAAACGTTGAGCACATGTGGGTGTTATTTAGTTGCTAGCCGACCTTGACGAATTGTCTTATAACACAAATAAATTCATAACTCCATGAATACTTATCAGAATTGGATGATCTTTAGATCAATCCTACACCTCTCGATGAGATAAGATAATTTTTATTAATGTCCAACGGATGACCACAAAGTAGGGCAAAGGGACTGTCGGTTACAAAAAGGGGTCGTGCCCAGTAGGAGAACCAAATGGTTTCCTTATAAAGACAAATACTGAAAGAAAGATAGAAAATAAAAACGAGGCGCGTCGGGGAGAGCGTATGGAGCTCCGATCCCGGCCTCGCCGACTGAACTCTAGACTGCGTCGCAGGATTACTGGTGAAGAAGACCCTGGGGACGCGAATGTGGGAGTCCGATACTCCTAACATCCGAGGTCGAGAGAGGAGAACTGTGTGTAGTTCAGTAAGGTTTGCTGGTTTGAAATAGTGTTCACTGGTTGCCTCCCATTGTGTTGTTTTCGTGATCTAATGATCCTGGACTGCCTCGCGGGGAGATGTCTGGCGCGGTTCTGCTGCTGGGTCCTCGTCGGCAAGGGGCTTCTCCTCTTAACTGAACGAGGGTTTGCCGATATATGTGAGCTCGCCTGACCGGTATCTTCGCTGGTTGATCTCTTAACTCCTCAGGCTGAGGGAAGTGTACTGAAGAAAGAGGTGATCTGACGAGTAGTGTTGGGTCGAACGGGAAGCTGAAGGATATGCTCTCGATGCTTAAGAGTCTCCTGGATGTAAAGTGCGACACATCTCTGGTCCGTGTAGTTGAAGAAGCTGGAAAGAGTATTTGGTCCTCTGAATAGACAGTGAAAGCGACCTCTGATCTCATAATATATCGGACACCTGAAGATGAAGTGCCATTCGTTTTCCACCTCCTGTGTATGGCATAGCCGGCAAATCCTGTCAACTCTATCTATCTGGTGGTCTGTCTCTACCCGAAGCCTGTGTGATCCAACTCTGAACTGTCCGAGGGGAATCCGGAGAGCATGCATCCAATGTCGAAGTGTATACTGGGGGCGAACTATAAGCCCGTTTCTGATAATCAAAAAGTGCTCTGCATAGAAAGCCATTTTCGGACGTAGCCCCCCCGGGGGGTCAATCCACGTGACCTGGATAAACTGTCTGTAGATGTCTTCCTTGATGATCTTATTGAGTTCCTGCTTGGAGGGGAGTCCTCTGGGGGCGTTCAAGGAGTATTGAAAGGGGGGGGAGGTGGTCTATGTGGAGTCCTACTGCCTTGAGGAACTTTGAGACCCTTGTATACCAACATTTGGTTTTCCCTGGTTGTGTGCGGTCGATGTCCTCAGAAGAGCAGTAGGCTAGATAAGGGTACCTGTCCCGCCCTTTCAAAGTGTCTGCGAAGCTCCGAACTCGGTGGAGAAGGGAGACCAGTCTGAAGGCTGTCTCGAGGCGGAAGGGCTGTGCACCAAACTCATCCAGAATGATTTGTTGTGGGATAGTACACTTGCAACGAATAATGCGTCGGAGGAGAAGGGTTTGGACTCTCTCAACTGCCGCCCAGTCTGACTCCAGCAGGGAAGGGCCCCAGATTTCCGATCCGTACAAGATTGTGGGTCGGATCAAGGTGTCCATAAGGCTCAGCTTTGACGAGATGTCCTGGAAGTGATGGCGAAAACATTGTCTCTCCAATATGGCTAGAGAGCCATACCCCTTATTGATCCAAGGTTGCAGAGCTGGCCGCATACTGAATCGGGGGCCCGAAAATTGTACTCCCAAGTATGTGTAGCTATTGGTAATCTCCACCGCTTTTCCCTTGAAGAGGAACTGGAGATCCTGAGACTTTTTCGTCCCATTGAAGACTATTACTTTTGTCTTACCCAGGTTCACTGTCAATTTCCGTAGATCGCAGAATACTGCTAATGCATCCAACTATCTCTGGAGCCCTTCTGGTGATGAAGATATAAGTGCAATGTCATCTGCAAACAGTAAGATATAGATCAAAACATGATGAAGATAGCAACCATCAGACTCCTGTATGTGTTCCCGTAGAAAGGCTTCGAGCTCATCAATATAAATCCCAAAAAGGGTGGGGGAGAGCAAGCACCCCTGCTTGACTCCAATTGTGCTCCGGATGAATTCAGATAGCCCCCCTACAGTGCGAAGACGGCCCAGTACAGACTCGTAAAGACGCATAACAGCAATCAGCTGGGAGTGTGAGGTACTGATATCTTTGAGTCGCTGAAAAAGATCCTCTCTCGGAACTGAATCAAATGCCTTCCAAAAGTCTACAAAGCAGCAATACACCTTTGAGGACCGGTGGCGTGCTTCCTCGATCACAGCGCGGAGTGTAAAGATGTGGTCAATGGTCTGGTGGTCTGGTCTGAAACCGGCTTGGCCTCTGGCTCTGAGATCTCTTTCTTCGAAATCTCTGGAAAGTTTTCTGTGAAGAATAGTGGCATAGAGTTTAGAGAATGTATGACCCACCATAATTGTCCTGTAGTTGTTGGGGTCCGAGGTATTCCCTGACTTATGGATGGGGTATATAATATGGTGGGACCATATGGGAGGGAACCCATCTCGAACTACATGGTTGAAGAGATCAACCAGGTACCCAAGAAAAATACCAGCTGCCATAAATAAGATGACCCATATGGAGTTTGGCCCTAGTTGCCAATTTTAACACTCCCTCTCAACTAGGGAGAACTCCATCCGCTTATCCACATGTCTGATTGTACTATCTCTGCCATTAGTGCCCTGCACTACTCTGCTGAGCTCTGCTCTGCTGACCTCTACTCTGCTTTGTTCTACTAAACCATGAAGAAGAAGAATTGATCGAGAATGTCTCATACCATTCTCTATTGACCCGAAGTCAGTTCCATATGAAGAGAGTGTGTCATATCACTTTTACTGACCTAAAGTCAGTTTTATTGATCCCAGATCAATATCACAAGAGAGTGTCTCAAACCACTCATACTGATCCCAGATCAGTTGGAGGTCATCCTAGCATAGGGAGTATGGTAGATACATCGATGCGTCCATCAATAGTACTACTATGGTCCCTAACCCCATTTCCATGCTCATTGATCAAATGAGAGGTACTTCCCATGAGTCCCAGACTGCATGGGTAGGATGCCTCGACAGGAGAACTAATCATCTTGTCCCACGGGAGAACTAATCATCCTGGCTCACAGGATAACGAATCATCATGTCCCAAAGTCGCCTCAAGGTATCAAAGGGGAAGGTTGAGCTATTCACCCTATACACAGCGCACCATTAGGGGAGGGTGAGTCGCCCTATGGTTGTATGTTGCTCCAGTAAGTACCCCAAGCCCCCCAGAGCTACCAGAGCTCAATGCATGCAACATGGAGGACCCTTATCGACTCCAAGTCATTCAAGAAAGTCACATATTTGACCTTTCCCCGAGGCTTTGACAAAATGTTTGCGACCTGTACATCAGTCTCAATGTGATGGAGCCTCCTCGCTCATCGACTTACCATATCCCAGATAAGGTAGTATCCGATGTCTATTTGTTGGAGCAATCATCGAATACGGGATTCCTCAACAATCGAATCCCCCCTGGTTGTCACAGAGGATATGGTGGATTCATCATGTGCACAAACAGCTCATTAAAGAGCTTGCACAACCAGGTAGCTTGATACGAGATCATACTCGTGGCTATGTATTCGGTCTCGGCGGTGCTTATATCAACCGATTTTTGCTTCCTGCTCATCCATGATATCGAAGCAAAACCCAAAAAGAACCAGCACTGAGAAGTTCTCTAGTGATCCTCCACACTACCTGCCCAGTCAACATAATCATGCAGCTTCATTTTTCCGGCAGTGTATCTCAATCCATGAGAGATTGTGCCCCGAAGATATCTTAGAAGATTCTTGGCACCAATCCAGTGAGGCTCAACCAAATATGAGCTCGCCATGCGAACTGCAAAACATATATTCGGACGGAAGTTCACCAAAAAACATCAATGCAAATGAGTTTATGAAACTCAGAGGCATTTCCCAAATCTGGTCCGGCATCACCAGCATATAACTTCTGAAAGTTAAGATCCTCGAGGTAGTCACGGGCTTGCAGTGTACCATTCCACATCCGGAATCCATCTCCCTCTTACTTTTGCAAGTGAGAGGGTCAGCATCTGTCAGAAACAGGTCGTTCTCAGAAGGTGCCGGTATGAGAGGTCCATCATCCACAACCTTCAAACGATGGTTTGGATCGGCTTCATTCTTCAACTTCATTTGACAGTTATCAATCCTCTCATATTAAACCCGGGGTGATTTGCTTCAAGCCATAGAGGGCTTTCTTCCACCTGCACACATGAGATTCCCGATCATGAATCTCAAACCTTCTCGGGTTGTTCCAAACCTGTGGACCTGCTACATGAGGGGAATGGTCCCCTTGTAAGATTTTCCTTCAGTACATCTCAGGCATGTACCTTCATGCTCCTTCTGAATTCAGGCATCCCTGTCATCATTTGCCTCACAGACCTCCACTGCTATGTGTCAACTGACATGGTCCCCGATGGACTTCCTACAACTTCATACAAATTGCCAACCCTAAACCCATGAGTAAAAGCAACTTTGAAAATTCCATTTTCAAACACGTACCTTTCCATCGATGAATGCCACCCTGCAACCTTTGACTTCCATTACCGAAATGGACACCAGGTTCTTCTTGTGATCAAGTACATAAAAGAGATTCAGTAAATGAATCGAGTTACCCTCATTCAATTGAGGGTTAACACCCTTTCCGAGATAAGTGACATCAACTCCAAGTATAATCCCACGAATGTTTTCATCTCTACCAAATTAGAGAGAGAGCACCCTTCTATCCAATGGAGTGCCTTGAAGCACTACAATCAATAAGCCAGATTCCCAAAGAATCTGAAGGAGAGGGCCAATACAAGATAACACTTCTTTATCGTATCAAAAACAACATTTGATTCTTCATACCTGGGGTTCCTTGCTTTCTTAAAGAGTCAACCATTTCCTTGATGACCTGCACTGTCATTATTCTGATCATTGGTGTCCCTGGAGTGATTATTATCATCATCAAGTGATGTGTCCCTGTCATTTGGATACTCCTTCGCATAATGGCATCTGCCTTTCCTTAGATCTGGACTTCCCATTGAAGTGATCTTTAGGTAGGCCATCAAAAACTTTTGTTGTTCCATTCTGATAATATTCTCTGCTTCGACTTCAGCCTTGGTGAATTAGAAGAGGGATGAGGAATCCATTGATCCTTTTGTCCTTTCCCAACTGTCTTCAATGATTGCTCTTTCACTCTTACTTGAGATTTGTCTTCACCTCAGCTCTAATTCCATGTTAATTTTAGATATGTTCTATGCTCGAGCAATTTATTTCAATTTTCATAGTTAGCTCAATATCTTTTTCAGATTAGCAATCACATCAGCATTAAAGTAAACTGCAGATAGAACATAAATATAAATCGCAAAAGACAAGCCAAAACAAGAGGACACAAGATGTGGCGCTAGCCAAGGACAAACCCCAATGTGGGAAATCCTTGATCAATTCTTCTTATATGTTCTTCAATAGTTCAGTAGAGAGAGAGAGAGAGACGGTACATTTACAATAGAAGTCTACACTTTGACTTATCTAGATAAGAGCATAAATCATCTCTAGGAAGATGATATGTGAGATCAGTTGATGACAAGCTGCTTCAACTGATTCTCTAAGGTGACTCCTTCACCTATCATTGTGCTACATCTCATCACCATGTTGCACCTCACCATGCTGCACCCATCATCACAATGTTGGACCTCATGCTGTTGTCGCCCCAATGTTTAGCACTGATGTACCTAGTGCCACGGCTGCACCATGTTGTCACCCATGTGCTTGTTGCACCATTGCTGCTTTGTGTCCGTGCTGCACCAAGTACTACACTGATGTCCCAATGTACTTGTAGCATTGTGCTTGTTGTTGTCCTAGCCCTACCATGTTGCTTCTGTCCATGCTTCTAGTTGTTGTCCATGCTTCACCATGCTTGCAGTTGTCCCAAGCTTCTTGTTGTTGTCCATGCTTCACCATGCTTGTAGTTGTCCCATGTTTCACTATGCTTGCAGCTGTCTCATGTATTAGCTTGTTGTCCCTTACATTGCTTGCTGTTGTCCAACTGCTACATATAAACATGTTGTTCCATGCACCTTACTGCACCATGCTATTGCAATATACAATATTGTTGCATCCATCACATCATGTTGCACACCTTTGGGGTATTCAACACTCCATGTTAGCCCAACACGTGGCTCCCACAGGCTGCTCCAAATCTGATCCAAATCTGGCCAATATCCTTGACCCAACACACCTCTAACACTGCTCCAAATCTGCTTGTCACTTTACTGTTCCTAATTGTTCTGGTTTGGGCACTTGGGCAACCCTAAACTCCTCTCAACAGCCCTCTAAATCTGCTTGTCACTTTGTTGTTCCTAACTGTTCTGGTTAGGGCACTTGGAAGACCTAAATTCCTCTCAACAATCCTCGAATAGCCCTCCAAATTTGCTTGTCACTTTGTTGTTCCAAACTGTTCTGGTTAGGGCACTTGGGCAGCCCTAAACTCCTCTCAACAATCCTCGAACAACCCTCCAAATCTGCTCATCACTTGGGTAGTTTCAACATCACTTTGTCTTAGGCAACTTCACCATGACAACGTCCTAGATCTAGGGCACATAGAGCTAGGGCATCATCTTCTAGGAGTTGTGTTGATCCTTCTTCCCCATGGCAACATCTAGGGCAGCTCTTCTTAGGGCAACATATCTCTTAGGATCTATCCTCCCACCAAAACCCAAAGACAAGTGGAGAGGAAGAGATCGTAAGAAGAGTGTGTACAAATGACTAACAAGCCACCTCATTTAATACTAAAACATTGAGCACATGTGGGTGTTATTTAGTTGTTGGCTGACCTTGACGAATTGTCTTATAACACAAATAAATTCATAACTTCATGAATACTTATCGGAATTGGATGATCTTTGGATCAATCCTACACCTCTCGATGAGAGGGATCCAAGAAAAATATCAGCTGCCATAAATAAGATGACCCACATGGAGTTTGGCCCTAGTTGCCAATTTTAACATAAAGTGGTGATAAATTTCTTGGACGATCGACTTATTATAAGATTTGGTGTGCCAGCTAAGAATGTAACTCACAATGCTAAATCCTTTAACTCTACGGCCTTTGCCTCCTCTTGTTGTAAATATGGGATTGTGCTAGTCCATTCTTCTAATTATTACCCATATGGAAATGCTCAAGCTGAATCAAGTAACAAGAACCTTACGGGAATTATTTAAAAGACAATAGGGGATAATAAAAAGAGTTGGGACATTAAAATCAAGTATGCACTTTGGGCTAATCACACAACGGTAAAGGCATCTATGAGATTTATCCCTTTTGAGCTTGAAAACGAGATGGAAGCAAGGTTCCTATTCCAAGTACTATTACCCATTTTACAATGCCTAAAAGCTTATGTTGATCAAGGAGACGTGTAATCCAAATTTGACCAATCATTGAGTTAGATGAATCCTGATGCCTCAATTTAGACCAAATGGGTAAAAATGGAGAGAAAATTATTGAAATTCTGAAGTCCTATGCTACAACAATTATTTATTCCAAAACTTCTTTCTTTTGCACTATTAGTTAAGCAATTGTCGATAGAACATACACCATATAAACCATATGCAAAATAGAAGACAGCCAAGAACATAAGGAGACACAGAGAATTTAGGTCCAATGACCCGGGCAAAACCCACAAGGGGAAAACCAAACCAGGTTCTTCTTCTATTAGAAATCAATTGTTCAGCAGAGATACAGAATACAATGAGAGAAAGAAGAAGTTCACCCAAATCTGAAGAAGATCTTTGATAGCAGTAGCTGACGCATACACTAAATCACTTTGGCTCACCAAGATCTGTTGTTACTCTTCAAGACTCTCTCTCTTTCTCTCTCACGTAATTCTTCTCTAGTCTCTCTAACTCTCTCTTTCTCAAGTTTGTACTCTCCTTTCGCAATGCACAAGTGAGTGTAAAGAGAGGATGAGAGGCACACATATAGGAGGAGGAAGGAGGTATGCATGACTTGAGGAGGAGTAATTTGAGGAGTTACATCGCATGCCTTGAGGAGTAACTCGCATTTCCAATTAGGGCAGAATCTTGCATATGTACCATAAGGAGTGCGCATGCCTTAGTAACTCATGCTATTAAGAGGAGTTAGATGTGCATTGAAGAGTGTGTAAAAGAATCTTTTTATGACAAAACTTTAATGTGTGTAAGAGGGTGTAAGAGGAGTTACAATGAATCCATTAAGAGAGAGAATAACACATCATTGAGTGAGAGAGAAAGGTACGAGTGCCATCAAGGAGAGAGAGAGAGAGAGAGGAGGTGGCATGATTGAGTGCCAAGTAGGGGAGGTTACATGTGATTTCATTTTAATAATAATAATATTATAGTATCATAAGGATAATAATAAAATTATTAAATATATTGATAATTGAATTAAAAATTAAATAATTGAGGTTGATTAAGGATATGTTAAGTGATTTTCCATCATATATATATGATTATAAAATTAAAACAAGGTGACTTACTAATTTTGGAAAGTCATGGTTGCAATGAGAGACATGACTTTCTATTTTTATAAAGTTGCTCTAGAATAGTCAAAAATGAAATTTCATTCAAGGAAATTCATCCCTTTGCTACCAATTTTCAACAAAAATCAAAGCTACATTAACTAGCGAGAGAATTTGACCCAAGAAGTATGGTACTATTATCGGGCAAAAGGAAAGAAAAAACCCATAATACATAAGAAATTTGACAAATTTTGGATAGGACCTTACAAAATAACTAGCCCGACTAGTATTAATGACTAACGCATTGAAACCCCAGAAGGAGAACCATCCCACTACTAGTGAATGGACAACTAAAATAATACCTCCCCAATATAACCTAATGCATTTACATATAGATAGTTGCATTGCATTTGTGTGCTTGCATTATTGTTTGTGCATCCTACTTATTCCTTATTCATATTGATGTGTGCATTATAGATTAGATTGCATTTAGCTAACTTTTATTTCAAGTATTGTTTTATTTATATCGTATAATCGCAAGGGTGATGATTATCACCTTGATCAAATGTTATCAAAAAGTTGATTTGACTATACAGATAATAGGTCTGTGAGCCCAGGGATTGTTGTGGTTCTCATGCACTCCCCGTTCAAGCATATGGATCATGCGCTCTACGATGAGCACATCCCCAAGTTGGAGCCAAATGTTACCCACCAAAATGTGGGCAACCCCATAGGAGAAAACTTTCTCCTTCTTTGGATAACCAGCAGACTTTTACATTGCTCAGTACATGATGTTATGCCATGATCTTCCACCATTTGCACAGGTCAAGCACCTCTCACCATTCGACATTCCTCTTAAAGGAAGGTGGATCATCATTCGACAGGGACTTTAACCATGTTCCAATCATGCGCTTTTACATAATGTTTTGGGCATTCTAACATGGATTAAGGGGTGATCTAGATGATTGACCGATGTTGACTAAAAACTTGTTCTCTCACTTTACCAAAGAGGTTTTTTTTTTACCCTAGTGGGACCTCCTTCGAGGCCTTAGGGTTATAGGAGGGGCACTACTTGGGAGACTTGGATTGAAGTAGTGTGTCCATGATATTCCATACTTACCACCTTGCATCATTCCCCAGATTTCATCTCCATTCTTTGAGCTTGTGGTCATTGGTTCATTAGGATTGGCACTCTCTTATCCTCATCCTTGAGTTTGGGCCCGAAGCTATGCCCTAGAGGTTGATGCAACTAAAAGAACGTTAAAAGCATAAAATGATCACAACGAAAGAAAAATGAAGTTAAAACAAGGTTACTTGGGAGCGGAAGCGAAAGCAAGGAGCAGGAGCCGAAGTCGGAGCCGGGAGCGACATTTTCAAAAGCTCCCGGTTCGTAGCGAATCAAGAGTGAATTTTTATATAATATATATTTTTATACATTTTGATGCATATATGTCAACAAAAGCATGTAGAATGATGAATTAGATATAAAGAGCATAAAAACATAGATTAAACCATATAACATCAATCATCTAGAAGTTATAATCTTCATCAAACACGTCCACAAGTTAGTAACATACAACATATCGAGTCTCATGATTCATCAATCTTAAAGTTTCAAGTTTTCAATATTCAATACATAACATTTATCATCTTTGATCACCAAAATTATATAAAAATTCTAACATGAAATGAAATGTTATAAAATGAAATGAAATGTTATAAAATGAAATGAAATGAAACAACTTTCAACCTTCATGAAGCATCATATTCATAATTCATTACCAATGAGTTATAATTGCCAACTTCAAACTTCCAACTTAAATTGTCATATATTGTTTACAAAAAATATCATAATAAATATGAAAGAGTCAACAGTTATAAAAACTAGAAAAGAGAAGTAAATCTATTATCTATTGCTAATGCTTGGGCCTCTTGTCGCCACGAGAAATGTCTAATTTATGAGCACGTTGTGGTGGTCTTCTAGGAGTCTCCTCCCGCATAGTCGCACGGCCAAAACCAGAAGGCACATGCCCTCCATGTGAGGATGTAGATGGAGGCGGCAACAGCAAAGGAACAGTTGTTGGAACTCGAAAACTGCTACTGGATGGTGGGGTGCCATGGTTGTTGTTGCTTCATCATCATCTTTCAAAAGTTCTGCTTCCAATTCTTCTAGATGTATAGTGCCATCCTCCAAATTATCGTCCTCTGGGTTGTTGTCCCAAGTTTTATATGATGTATCCTCATAAGCCCAATCACAATAATGACTCAATAACCTCAAGTTGTAGTGCACATAAACCAAGCTTTCTGCCCGGTTTTCATTGTCTGTTTCTTCTCACATTATGGATGAAGTTGTAGGTGCTCCAACACTTCTCTGTAAAAGAAGCTTACAACCGGTGAGAGCACCTTTTTTGCCAATTTTCGCAAAATTCTCTAGCCGCCATATGCTTCCACCCATGTGAGAGCATCAAATCTATTTCTATCTTCCATTGCATGCAAAGAACCAAATGAACTAGTGCAACTGAAGTATCTGCCTAATTCAAGACGCAGATTAGCACACTCCTCCTTGTCAGGGACCAACTTGTCTAATGCTTCCATATATCCTTTACATACCTCTGGATCTGTATGGTGTTTGATCCTAACCCCACCTCCAGGTGCAGGTTGGCCCAACTAAGATGGAGATTAGTATTTTGGCATAAGGATATACGCCAAGGCATGTAGTGGAGCATTAAGTTTATTCCACCGTGCACACAAACAATTGTGAATCATTGTATACAAGTTGAGATCATTTTCTTGAATAATATCTTTTATTTGCCCCAACATGTTATCCATCTGCTCATACACCTCCCCAATCACTAGTTTATCTGTATCTGCAAAACGAATCATGATATAAATGGGCTTAGTGAATTGCAAAACTTCCCTCGCACGTGCCCAAAACAGACCATCAAGAGCGGTCTCCTCCACTTGTTCAAAACCTTGCCTGTCAACTGCGGTTGGAGCCCTGTCCTTTAATACCTGCCAGTGTTGACTTGATACCATGCTAGCCAATGACTCCCTTACCTTCAAAAGGCGCCTGAAGGTGAGGTAATAGCTAGCAAATCTAGTCTTCGCAATCTTCAACAGCTCCAATCTTGAATGACTGCGAAAAAGCCCATGGGTATTGCTATGATTTGTAATAAATTTTATCATTATTTTGCCTCTCTTGTACAAATCACCAATCCATTTGTATTGATGGTTTTTGTTCTTAATAATATCATACATCAAAAGGTTCATTGTGTGAACCTAACCCCCAGACCAAAATATGTTGGGGTATCTATCCTCAATAATTGCTCCCTTTGCCTTACAATTAGAAGCATTATCAATGATGACTTGGATGACATTGTATAGCCCAATACGTTCAACTGTTTCAAGTAATGGTTGTTAAATTTAGGTATGTTCTATGCTAGAGCAATTTATTTAAATTTTCACAGTTAGCAATCACATCAGCATTACAATAAACTGCAGATAGAACATAAATACAAAACGCAGAAGACAAGCCAAGACAAGAGGACACAAGATATGGCGCGAGCCAGGGACAAACCCCACAATGTGTGGGGAAACCCTTTGATCAAATCTTCTTTTATCTTCAAAGTTCAGCAGAGAAGGAGAGAGAGAGAGTACATTTACAACAGAAGTCAATACTTTGACTTATCATCTAGATAGATTTCGTATCATGATGAGATCAGTTGAAGACATTCTGCTTCAACTGATTCTCAAGGTGACTCCTTCACCTATCATCGTCCAGCATCTCGTCCATTTGCTGCACCTTACTGTGTAGCACCATCATGCTGCATCCAGCATCATCATGCTGCTCATGATCACTGTGCTGCCCATGCATCATGTTGTCCATGATCTCATCCATCATCATGCTGCCCATACCTATGTGCATCATCATCATCATGCTGTTCTAAGTTCTAACAGATGGCATTTTATCACTGCTGTTCATTGTGATAGGGCTGCTACAGGTGTGCCATTCTATCACTGTTGTTTATCATGCTGCCCATTATCATGCTTTCCATTATCACATACAGCATGCTGCCCATGCATCATGTACATCATGCTTCCCTTGCTGTCCTTCTGCCTGTATAGTGCTGTTGTCCATACATCATGCTGCCAGCAGACCTAATTTGTCATGCTGTTACCTACAAGAAATCAACACAGATCCTTCACGCTGTAATACTAGGTTCAACCTTCTGATTACGGCCTCACAAACTGTGGTTAGGAGGGCTATGTATAAGGCCTTTTGTGACAGCAATAAGGAGCCTTTCTGACCTGCGTATGTGTCTTCTTGACAGCAGATTAGGGCAGCTGTTGCTGCGTAACTTGACCTGTGTTTAGGGCACATGGGACTGCGTATAAGAGCCTCCATAAACAACGTATAAGGGCAGTTGATTAGGCCTCTAGTAAGGCTTGTGTTTAGGGCATAAGGGCACTTCTAAGACAGCAGGTGTATCTCCTCCTTTAGGACTGTGTTTAGGTCATCATTAGGGCTTCCTGAAATGGATATCTTGGACAGCGTTAAAGCCTCTCCTTGCTGTGTTATAGAGTCTAATTACTGCGTAATTAAGGACCTTCATGGACAGTGTATAGAGCCTCCCTTTAACTGTGACTTAGGGCTATTTTGTTGACTGTGTATTAGGGCTTCTTGAACAGCGTTGGATCTCCTTCAACATCGTACAGCAGCTAGGGCATCATCCAAGGTCAACGAATTCTTCTAAGTGTCTCTCCTTCACCAATAACCCAAGACGTGGAGAGGAGGAGATCACTTGAAGAATGTGTGTTCAAATGACTTCAAATCCTCACCAATTTATACTAAAACATAGATGATGAGTAGACACGTCTATTGGGCTTCTGAGCCTACTCAAGTGCTGGTCGGCGTGATAATAATTACATAAACAAAATAAATTCATATCTCCATAAGTACTTATCGGAATCGGATGATCTTTGGATCAATCCTACACCTCTCGACGAGAGGGATCCAATAAAAATATCAGCTGACATAAATAAGCTGACCCACATGGAGTTTGGCCCTAGTTGCCAATTTAACACTCCCTCTCAACTAGGGAGAACTCCATTCGGTGATCCATAAGTCTGACAGTACTATCTCGGCCATCAGTGCCCTGCACTGCTCTGCCTAACTCTGCTCAGCTCTGCTCTGCTCGGTTTTGCTAGCTCTGCACTACTCAACTATGCTGGCTCTGCTAGCTCAGCTCTGCTGGCTCTGCTCTGCTCAACTCAGCTCTGCTGAACTATGAAGAAGAAGAATTGATCGAGAATGTCTCATACCAGACTAGTCTCAACCAACCCGAAGTCAGTGTCATAGTATGTACGACTCTCACTGGTCCCAAACCAGTATCACAGTCTCAGAGAGTGTACCACTGGTCCCAGACCAGTTTCAACCGACCCGAAGTCAGTGTCATATTATGTACCACTCTCACTGGTCCCAGACCAGTACCGCAGGCTCAGAGAGTGTACTACTGGTCCCAGACCAGTCTCAACCGACCTGAAGTCAGCATCATAGTATGTACGACTCTCACTGGTCCCAGACCAGTACCGCAGGCTCAGAGAGTGTACTACTGGTCCCAGACCAGTCTCAACCGACCTGAAGTCAGCATCATAGTATGTACAACTCTCACTGGTCCCAGACCAGTCCTGCACTGACATGAAGTCAGTCTCGGAGTATGTACCACTGGTCCCAGACCAGTCTCAGCCAACCCGAAGTCAGCATCATATTATGTACAACTCCTACCACTGGTCCCAGACCAGTATCATTGATCCCAGATCAATGGAGGTCATCCTAGCATAGGGAGTACGGTAGATACAACGATGCGTCCATCGGTACTACTATGGTCCCTAACTTCATTTCCCTGCTCATTGATCAGATGAGAGGTACTTCCCATGAGTCCAAGACTACATGGGTAGGATGCCTCGACAGGAGAACTAATCAATCCTGTCCTCACAGGAGAACACATCAATCCTGCTACAATCGCCATGGAGACACATCAATCCAGTCCTCACAGGAGAATACATCAATCCTGCTACAATCGCCATGGAGAACTCATCAATCCAGGCTGCCATGGAGAACACATCAATCCAGGCCTCACAGATCTTGATCCCAGATCGAGTGGTTGGACCATGCCATCCTAGATAGAGTACGGCAATCTCTGATGCATCCATCAGTCTTTGCTAATAGTCTCTAGCTTTTCCACACCTCATTGGCCAAATGAGAGGTACTTCCCATGAGCCCTGAACTCAATGGGTAGGATGCATACGAGGCACAGAAAAGCCCCCCAGAGCTCCTAGAGCTCATCGTCCAACAGGACCCATCTCATAGGGTCTTTCCACGACACCAAGACTCTCACGGAAGGTTAGGAACTTGACCTTCCCCAGGGGCTTAGTGAGAATATCCGCGACCTACTCATCAGTTCCTATATGATCGAGCCTTACGGCGCCTCGTTGTACCATATCCCGGATAAGGTGGTACCTGATATCAATATGCTTGGATCGGTCGTGGAACACAGGATTTTCAGTCATACGAATCCCACTCTGATTATCACAGAGTATCACAGTGGTATCTAGCACATGTTGGAACAGCTCACTAAAGAGCTTCCTCAACCAAACTGCTTCACAACAGGCCATACTAGCAGCAATGTATTCGGCCTCTGCGGTGCTCAAAGCCACCGACTTCTGCTTCCTGCTCATCCATGAGATCGAAGCAGAACCAAGATTGAAATAGCATCCAGATGTGCTCTTACGATCCACCACACTGCCAGTCCAATCGGCATCAGTATATCCACGGAGTATCACACTCCTGGCAGTGTATCTCAGCCCATGGTTTATCGTGCCCCGAAGATATCTCAAAAGATTCTTGGCACCAACCCAGTGAAAATGATGAGGCCCAACCAAATATGAGCTCATCATGTTAACTGCAACACAGATGTCCGGACGGAGGTTCTCCAAGAACATCAACGCGAATGAGTTTATGAAACTCAAAGGCATTTCCCAAATCAGGTCCGACA
>APFE031005653.1:40181-50183 GCA_000404065.3 Pinus taeda | reverse complement strand
GTATTCATTTCTTCTTTCTCGATGTGATCTTTCAATTCTTGCACCTTTTTCTTCTTGATATGTCCTTCTATATTGAGAGTTTGAGGAGTGGTAATTCTTGCCAATGCCTTACAACATATGGTCTGATTCATTTCTTCTTTCTTTGGGGTTGGATCCTAGCGTATATCCTCTTCTTTTAATGTTTCTTGATCATTTTCTTCCTCCTCTTCATACTGTATGTAAAATAATTTCTTCTCAGCACACTTATGACCTTTAGTGCATTTGTTATCACAATTGTAACAAAGCCCTTTTTCTCTTCTTTTTTTCCAATTGTTATGGTGTAACCCTTGTAGGTTGTGGAAGGCTAGGAGAAACAACACTTCCATATTTATATTTGTGAGGGGTAAGCTTCCTTGTTTCCATAATTTTACTTTCCACTATGTAACGAAGTCCTTTTACTCTTTCCAATTATTGTGGTGTTGCTCTAAAGAAGGTGTTTCTCTTTGTATCCTCATTATGTGCAATCATTTCCTTCATGAAAATTGACCACGTAACAAGTTGTTTATGAAAACAAAGCCCTTTATACCATAAAAATTGATCTGGTTCTAAATATGAAGATGCAATACATACCTTTTGTAACAGTGGTACACCATGTAGACCAAAAGATTGCTCCATTTGAAGTATCCAATTTACCAGATCCTTGCCATCAAACTTCTTCATATCGTCTTTTCTTGATTTTAGGAGATCGATATTGAAATGACTATAACTTTGTAATTTGGCTCTTCCAGTTCTGAAATTGCGACCTCCGATAGCCATATGCGTCCTCTTTCCAATGCCACCAGTCTGATCCAAATTGGATTCTCCAAGGAAGAGTTATGCCAAATCTCCCACAGTGACCTAATTATAGACTAGTTCAGTAGAGCGAACTTGTACGACGTTCCACGTGTCACTATTTCGACCTTTGGCTTTGACAAATATAAAAAAGAAACTACTGTCTTTCCTCTTTCTATGACTTCTTACGAAATTTCAATCTGATTCTCAAAACAAAATTTATGACTATTTTCCCCAGGTCCCCTGTTTGGAATGTAATTTAGGAGTCTGCAAAAAGACTGATTTCCTCAGATCATATCTCTGCAAATATTGCGCAAAAATCTCTGAAATTTGGACTCGAGGTTCAACGCAATCTCTTCTCAAATGGGTTTTTTCTGTAGCGTCTGAAAGGTCGCAGAAAAAAAAGTTATAGCGCAAATTCCACGATGACCTATTTGGAGTAGCGAAACCCTAGAATTCAACGCTCTAATACCAAATGTTACGAAACTAGCTCACAAAAAGATAGAAAAGATAGATTAACACCTTAGAATTCAGCATCTTCAAGGGGGCAACCTCCTTTACATTACATAAATGAACAATTCTTGGATGATACAAATGAAAAGACCTCCTTTCTATATATAGGAGTCTAAGGGGTCATAATATAATAAGAGTCGACATAACAATAATAATGTAAGGGCACAATAATAACAATAGTGGACTTCTATGGGGCACAATAGTAACAATATGGGTGCTACATAGGTACATGAATATAATAAGGGGGTTGTACTAATAACAATAAAGGGTTACATTAATAGTATAGAAGCCTAACATATTTATCAAAACAACATATTCATTGATTTGGTCATACACATGTGAAACATCAAAACATGAAAAATATAGCTTCTAAGCATCCAAAATATATATTTATAATTCTTCCAACCAATTAAAAACATCACCATAAAATTGTGATCATTTCTCCATTCTTAGAATTCAATTTCAGTTCAAAATCATTCCAAAACCATATTAAAAAATATAAAGATTAATTGTTCAATAGAATGAAATTTTTAGGGACATTTAATAATTTTTTATTTCTGGAATCGAACTTTCTTATTTTCTTATCATCCTACATTAAAAAGGTATAAAAATGTGAACAAACATTCTAACATTTAAGAAAATAATATATGCATATTTTTATGAAATTATTTAAGGACAAACTTGAATAAATATATAAAAGGACGAGCGGTAGGAAAAGAGAAGCTTAGACGATTGCAAATTTAAATTATAATGAAATTAAAGAGAAAATCTTTAAACATAGTTTAAAATTTACAAAATTAATAGATAAATGAATTAAAACAACTAGACAATAGATTTTCAAACTTATTATACCAAAAATGCTCCATCTTTTAAGTGAAAAAATTAAATTATTATACCAAAAATGCTCCATCTTTTAAGTGAAAGAATTAAGTGGGAAACTGTTTACGTGATTTTTTCCCAATTTATAAGCATCTGACCGAAATACTGTTTACCGATACTAAGATAAGTTATAGCAATTCAATTTTACACTGCAATATACGAACATTTCCAACGAGTAACATTTGGTGAAGAATATTTATATTATGATATATAGAGATCTTTAATATTGGTAATATACCTCCAGGATCCAACATTGGTAAAACACTAAAGATTATCACTGTGGATGCCTGAGGTATATAGCAGGGCCTGCTGAGATTCCTCTAACTATAGCCGGGATAAGGCGATGTTGAACTGCCCGTGCACATCATTGTCATGCTGTGCTCGATTTTGATGTTTCGATGGTGTTGCTTTCTTCCGGAGAGTTCCGGTAGGCGGTGCCTCTGTTGAAGTTGGGAGGCGCGGGAGGTGTTTGGCCCTCTCTCTCAGCAGGTTCTTCTGTATTTTGCCGGTGCCAGTCTTGGGCAGATCCGTGAAGACGACAACTTTGGGAACCATGTAATGGGGCAGCTTCTCTCTGCAGAACGACACAATCTCTTCTTCTTTTATGATGGTTCCATCGTTGTCCTTCGTCTTTATAAAGGCGCAGGGCGTCTCGCCCCACCGGGGGTGGGGCATGGCAACCACGGCGGCCTCGGAAACAGCAGGGTGGGTGTACAGAACGGATTCGACCTCCACACTGCTGATGTTTTCTCCACCGGAGATTATGACGTCCTTTGTACGGTCCTTTATCTCCACATACCCGTCCGGATGGACAACGCCGACGTCGCCAGTGTGGAACCACCCACCAGCAAACGCCTCGGCGGTGCTCTTGGCATCGTGGAGATACCCCTTCATGATGCTGCTGCCTCTCAACATTATCTCGCCCATACTGTCTCCATCCCTTGGCACGCTGGACATCGTCACTGGGTTCTTCACGTCAACCTGGTCGAGGCTCAACACACCCACTCCTTGCCGCCCTTTGAGCACACCTCGTTGGGCTGGGGTTAGTTGAGCATCGTCCCATTCGCTCTTCCACTCGCAGGCGAGAGCAGGCCCGGTGGCTTCGGTGAGGCCGTACGCATGTGTTACGAGGAAGTCCATGTCTTCAACTTTAGTTAGAATTGAGGGAGCAGGAGGCGCCCCTCCGGTAAGAACGTGAACTTTTCCTTGCAGGGGCTGCGGATTTGGGTGGTCGAGGAGGATGTTGAAGACAATAGGCGCACAGCACAAATGAGTGACGTGATGATGATTTATGGCTCCGTATATCTCATCTGCGGAGGTATTGCGAATGCAGACGTTAGTTCCGCCTCGTGCTGCGATTGCCCATGTGAACGCCCAACCATTGCAGTGGAACATGGGAAGCGTCCAGAGGTAAACTGGCTCTCTCCCCATTTCCCACAGCAGTAGCATAGACATGCTGCTCAGGTATGCTCCTCTGTGGCTGTACAACACTCCTTTCGGTGCTGATGTTGTTCCCGATGTGTAGTTGAGGCATATCGACTCCCACTCGTCTGCAGGCTTTACTGGATTGAATCGCGGATCTCCACCTCGAACCAATTCCTCGTAAGTGCCGCTGATTACCACACCAACTTGGTTACATAGTCCAGCAACATGAGCAGCAGCAAGGCCGTCGTCATGATCATGTATGAGGATCAGACGAGGAGTGAGGAGAGGCGATTCGAGGATAGAGAGGGCGTCCTTGGCGAGAGAAAGGAGTTGGTAGTCCACCAGCAAAAGCTTCGCTTGGGAGTGAGCGAGAATCGTGGCAACGTTGCGAGCGTCGAGGCGAGTGTTTATTGTGTTGAGAACGGCTCCGGCCATGGGGACGGCGAAATGCGACTCGTAAAGAGCAGGAACATTGGGTGCCAGAACAGAGACCACCTCGCCTTTCCGTATTTTGAAACGATTGACAAGAGACGACGCCACACGTGTACAACGTTGCAAGGTGTCAGCCCATGTAAAGCGAACACTACCTTGATCGTAGATTATGGACGTCCGATTTGCATACACCGTTGCCGCTCTGTGAAGAAAGCTCAACGGTGAGAGAGGCACGTAATTCGCTGCGCATTTCCCTTGATTCTCCATTCCCTCTTTCTGATTCACCGCTTCCGATTCAACAACCTCTTCTTTTATATTATCAACGAGTAAAGATAATAAAGAAAGTAGAACAGAGGAGAGAATACTAGAGAGCTACAATCATCAACTCCTTGATCACGTCGAAATGGATGAATAGAGCAGAGAAAAGAATTCAAGAACCCTATTGGCAGGCAGAACGAGACGTATAGCAAACAGAACTTGCGACTAGATTGGATCGAAATCCAGATATTTATATAGGAAACTCATTCATTCTCAGATGAAGAGAAAATCTTTCTGTGCACGCCATTATCGTTTAGTCAAAGCACACAGCCACGAGGATCATTCTCCACGCAACTCTGACCACAGCAGTGTGGGGAAGCATGGAATGTCGAAGAAGAAAATAATTGGTAACGTGGAGAGTTTCGGCATGTTTTGAATGGACACTAATTATATTAGGGTTTGTTCTGCAGTCACCCTTTGTAACATATGACTGAAATAGTTATTGTTGCTGACACGGAATGCTGGGCAGCACCAATTGTGTTCGGCATCGTCCCCATTGTTTTACCTAATCAACAACTGTCTTGTTCATTTCTGTAATGTATTTGTGAATTGGATAGATCCGTCCCATCTTTGTAATAATATATATCTGTGAAGTAGATAGATTCGTGACATTTTTAAGTTATGAGGCAGACTAATCTTCAACGTGTAATATATTTGTGAATGCAATAGATCCGTCACATATTTTTTTTTGGTCATTTTATATATATATATGAATTTGATAGATCGATGACATTTTTAACTATGTCGATTCTGCGACGCCACAAACCCGTTAACTTCTCACATTAAAATTGCAGTTGTAATTAGTTGAAATTGCCACGTTCGAATTCAAGCGAAAGTTAAGAAACAATAAACACACGCACGTAAATTTTAGCTATTAGTTGATCACTAGTTCAACCCATTCAGGAGACGTCCTTATCGAACGCTTTTAAATCGATAAGGATGAAGACCGTGGAATAACTGGCAGTGATTTTTCGCCGTGTTGTAATGGGAGGCCAGGGCCTTCCTACGTACGGCCCAAACAGGCCCAGACAGTAGACATATAATATTAATGAGTTATGGTATTGCGACAATGTTTACATACACATCAAAAAATTTCATGGTTATTAATTTCATTATATATTTTTTAATGCATAAATTTAACTTATATATTAATTGAAAAAACACTCTCCAATCTAATATACAAGAGATATTGTAAAAGGTTATGTAATGCAATGTATTATTTAATGTAATGTTGGGATAACCTAATCAAATTAAAATAATACAAATAAAAAATGATTTTTTTTTTTTTTACAAATTTTACATTGTTTTGATCACCAATTGAGTTTTTCACGGCACTTCTTATTTTCTTATTGAATTTATATATTTAATTGTTTTAAATTTGTAGAAATTACTAGTTGATATATTGTCCATTTGATTTTTGAAGTTGGAAGTTCAGATCAAATTGTGTACTTTTCTCATAGAAGAGTGCCAATGGTTTTTAATTGTCAAATCAATTAGAGCTCTTAATAATCTTAATAATTGAAGACAAATTACAAAGTTAAGTAAAAACCCTAAGTCATTCTATATAAAATTTGAGTAGGATAATTAACTTGTTGGTGAAGTGATTCTTGGGTTTACCACTAGATATATTTTAACCTTTAGAAACATTCTTAGGGTTGGATAGTTTTTTTTAGTCAAAGTTTCACTGCATTATTAATGTATTGAGAATTGATCCAACACCTCTTAGGAATATTTACACTTTTAGGTTATATTGTATTCATGTTTGCTTTTGTAAAATGGAATATAAATAGATTTTGAATAGTTCAAATTTTAATAAAAAAAATATTAAAATAAAACATTGGTAATAATAAATTAGTTAATAATGTGTGGTAAGTTGTTTTGACTTTTCCCTTCAACTAGCTTCCATAGGGCAAAATTTTATCAAATTATTGAATTTGTATGTTTTTTTGTGAAATGGTTTAGATGTGAAAACTATTTACATTTAATGAGAGAATGTATATTTCCACAATTATTCATATTGAGAGAATTTTTGGATGAAACAACGTGGAAGATGTCAAATCTTATCCAACATTTTGGGTGGACATGCACCAATCATCATGGACTTTGAGAATTGAATGATTTGGGTGGACACTCTCACACATTTTGTCATCAAAATTATTGAATTTGTATGACTTTAATACAGTGATTTATGGTGCATAATCACAATCATTATGACACATATTTTGAATAATTCAATTTTTTATTAAAATATTAAAATGAAACATTTGTTATAATAAATTTGCTTAGTAAAATGTATGGTAAGTATTTTTAACCTTTCCCTCCAATGATAACATATTTCCTCATGAGCGTCATTACCACAATTTTTTATAGAAATTACAGAATTTGTATGCCTTCGATGCATGAGACATTTGCAATAATAATTTTGGTTAATAGAATGTGTAGTAAGTCTTTTAACCTTCCCCTCCTATCACAACATTGTCTGCCCAATATCAACCCAAACCCAAACATCCCTAGCATAATTTTTTATCAAATTCATTGAGTTTATATAATGCAGTAGTTTGGATTGGGAAACAATTTACATTTAAATTTTCATTAATGATCGTGATGTAGAATTTGAATAATTCCAATTTTAATAAAAACTATTAAAATAACCTAGATGCAACTTCACTATGGATCTATCAAAGGCTGAGCGCGATCAAATCTCTCCACGTGAAAACCTCTTTTCTGAGAGAAAAACTTGAGGAAATGTTTGTACCTCTAGAGATTTGATCTCTCTAAGAGAGTCATAGTTTTTTATAATTAGTTATAGAAATTTATTAAATAAAGTATAATTTAAGGTTAAGTTTTATGGAATTTTATATCTTAGGTAATGTGAGATGTATGAAAATAAACATTTGTTTTTTGGATTCCATTGAATCCAATGAACATTGAATCAAGCAGGATATAATTTATAATGAATGGGCATATATATGATATATATAATATAATATTGATATATATATGATTATTATATAAAACCAAATTATGATTACATATATAATGGTGCAAGAAAATTTTAGCCCCAAAACAATTAAAATGATTCTTTAAACCAAAGGAATTTCTAAATATAAATTTAAAATTATAAATGTTTCTACAAAATTATAAGTACTACCATAGTCATATAAGTTAAATGGTTTGTCCCTCAGGGGAAAAATCAATTGTTGATCAAAGTAATGAGATATCCAAAGTTTAAGTCCCCTTGATTGTGAGAGATCCAAGGTTTAAGTCCCCATGGTTGTTACCCAATTTATAGAGAGGATGATAGCTATCAATTGCTGATCGAAGTAATGAGATATCCAAAGTTTAAGTCCCCTTGATTGTGAGAGATCCAAGGTTTAAGTGCCCATGGTTGTTACCCAATTTATAGAGAGGATGATAGATGTGGGTTGTTGGGTTCCTCTCGGATTAAAAAAATAAAATAGAATGTTAAATGGTTCATAAATGTGGATGGTCATCAATCATAATAAGAATCAAAACACTTACTTCATCATACATCTCAAGTTTCTAAAAATAAAAAAATCTAATTTCAAATAATAATAATTACTAATTATGAAAATATACAAGTTAATTTAAACATATATCCATTTAAAAATTCATATAACACGATTATTGACCATGAAGATTCACCCCACCTTATCAAGGAAATTCTTAATCTCTAAATAGGCTTTGTTACCATATCATGACTTCTGAATACCCATATCATGACTTCTGAATACCACATGTCTAAATAACAAAACTCATTTCAAATGGAAATTGTTCTTATAATATATAAGTTTTTTTAATGGATTCAATTAAAAAAAATGCATAATTACTTTGGAAATAAATCTCAGCCTTTGATTTGTGTATACTAATAAAAATATTATAAATATTCTATGGAGGTTAAATCCTTACCATCAACTTAATAGTTATTAGTAATTAAATTAAAATTTTGGAAGCCCTATTCCGAAATAGAGATATTTATGGGCATAATAAACTTATAATTTTATTTTTTGTTTTGTTTGTCAAGTTGTCTGTGTTCTTATAGGCTTGATCTGTGGTTTGAAAAACTGTGACCGAGGCACATCTAAGATCGCACCATGCCTAGGCCACACCAACCCTAAGTTGATTGGATTTTAGCATGTCTCCTCCCCCTAGCATGGGCATGGGTTTCATTCTGGTTCGCCTTGCTAAGGAAGTCCATGCTCAACCGGTTGTTTTAGTGAGACTTGAAAATAAACCTATAATATTATTAGTAATATATGATCTTAGTAATTAAATTAAACGATATAAAGTTTATATTTTATAGTGTTTAATTTTTCAAAATGTTAATTTTTAGTTGGAATTTGATGATATAATTGATTGGATTTTAGCATGTCTCCTCCCCTGGCATGGGCATGGGTTTCATTCTGGTTCGCGTTGGTCAGGAAGTCCATGCTCAACCAGTTGTGCTAATAAAACTTGAAATAAACATATAATATTATTAAGTAATATATACTTTAAATAATATAATTAATGATAAAATATATTTTATAGTGTTTAATTTTTCAAAATATCTTATTTTAAATTTGGAATTTGCATAATATACTTTTCCGCGGATTTATACTTTTCGTTATTTAAAAATATATTTTTAAAGATTAAATAAATACATGTTAAATAATTCAAACTTACACTTTTAACAAATTCATGCAATATTTTACGTTTTAATATAAAAAAAATATGTTAGAAAAAATAGAATATAGGTTAAAAAAAATAGAATATATCTTTTCTAATGAAAAAATATTTTTAAGAAATTTAAAAGTAATAATCGAACCATCGATTTTGTTTTTATAGATATATTTACATTATCTTTCTTGTATTTTGCTAAATATATATAGATATTAAGAAAATCAATGTAATTGAAGGAAAATTTGCATGGTGGATAATTAACGCCGCCTCGATTTTATTGAATATTATTTCATAGTTCATCATCTCGGACGCGGTACTTTCGACATATTTAATATGTGGATGTGGTTTAATGGTAGGGAAGTTCAGTTTTGACAAGTGTCGTGGTCTAATTTAAACCTAGTGTATTTCGAATATTTAATAGGTCAAAGTTTTTTCATAATCTTATACATATAATTTGATAAGAAATTTGATCCGCATCTTATTGTCTAATCTTAAAAAATTATATATACCTGAAAGCTACTCCAAAGGCTATTCCTCTTTAAAAAAAAATATCAACGTTTTTCACTGTAGCAGGAGTGGTCCTGTATTATCTATGAAAGCTGCTCGCCGTCACTCTCGGTATAAGACTTCCTGTCCATATAAATAAAATCAGATGATTAAATTCAGAGAATTCATATATAAAAGTTGCCACGCACATAAACCAAATCATTTCAAAAACTCTATCATTGTGGGTACCTTCCGCAACCATCGAGAGTCCATGTGGGCTGCTGAGTTGGGTGTCCACCGAGGACCATCTTTCTTTTTGAAGGACTAATTGGCCCCCGTTCCATGTTCCAGTTGAAACTCCGATATTAGAAAGGCAGAGTTAAATAAACGATAAGAATCGGTATCTGATTATGTAATATCGATCAACGTTATGTATTCGTTAATTTTATTATAATA
>APFE031005628.1:2971-22513 GCA_000404065.3 Pinus taeda | reverse complement strand
TTAATTCATGTTATTACTATATTGTTTGTTTGTTTTATGTTTTATGTTTTATGTTTTACTATTTTGTAAAACTATTTCTGTAACAACCCAAAATAAATATCTAATTCACTTATTAACATTAAATTTAAATCCGAGTGGCACTTACCTAGCCAAATAACGTATAATTAATTAACTAAATTCAAACTATGAAGAGTGGTTACCTGTGCTTACCTGTGGTAGAAGTAGGCTTACCGCAACAAGGTTTTGGGGACGACTCTCCACCCAACCATAGGCTCAATTGCGCAAGGATTTGCTACAACTGGCCACCCCCGAGCCCTCAATCAATGTACCACTGCCAGTGACTCCTAAGTCTTAGAAAACCATTCTCCCAAGAGAATGAAAGATAGAATCTTGGAAAGATGGAGTGCAAGAATGCCTCTCATCTTCCTCACCATCTATTAAATAGAACAACATTGGAAGGAGAACCACATGCACACACTCCATGTGTCTACATGCAACTTTGATTTTTAGCTTTCTTGTTTATTTCTTTACTTTTCTTTTGATTTTTAGCTTTCTTGTTTTATTTTCTTCTTTTTGATAGCTTTATTGATTTTTTTATTGTTTTTATTGTTTTATTTATATTTATTCTTATTCAAAGCTTTAGTATAGTTATTACTATTTTTATTTTTATTATTTTTCTTTATTTTCTTGTATATTTTTAAATATCATTTATTATTTAACATTTATGATTTATTTTTATTATTTATTGTTAAGTGATTTATTATTTATTATTTATATTATTATGATTTATTTTTCATTATTTATTAGTTATATTAGTTATATTATTTATTCTTTTATTTACTTCATGTTGCCAACACCCTCTGCTGAACTAGTATAACTAGCAGGCATAGAAAGTCCCCAACACCCCGGGAAATCTCAAGGAATCTCTGTCCTTTTTCCCACTTTCGGCACCAGGCTAAGCCTGACCCAGTCTGTATCCTAGCCCAAGGCTAGCCTCAAGGCTCGCGCCTGACTCAGACCTCATCTGCCCCAAGGCAAGCATCCAGTCCAGTACTCAATGACCCCGGGCATCTCGCAAGGCTGGCCCACTCCCTCCACAACTACTAAGGTGCACATCCCCACGCATCGAAGTCCTTTACATCTCTTCTAGACTTCGACATCCCAATCCAATAACACACACCTAGCCTAGAACATCAGGCACTTGGCCTCCTCAAGATGGTCCCGTAGCTCTTCTAGAGCTATCCATCAAGAGCTATACACAAGACAAAGGAACCACTCGCATATGTAGTGTTGATTGAGTTTGTTCCCAACCCATATGGTGTTACTTATTCTCCCTCGTGCGTATGGGATCGCACGAGATCATCAAATAAACCAGCCCTCTCGGCCCATTTGTGCAGTCTTGTCAATCATAACACCTCAACATGCAACCAATGCATTATTTATACCATCATAGTATTATAGAAAATAATCCACATGCCAAGTCTTAAATGTCATCATGTAACATTCATCATTGTTAATCGCAACATTATGAATAATAATGAACTACATGCTTATGCATGTCATAAATTTGTATGCAACTATCACATGCTTCACCTCATGAAATACCATCATAAGTTATAACGTCAACATATTTGCATCAAAGACATATCATGACTTCACATAATAAATGAACCACATGTCAATAAACCTCATATTATAGCATTATAATTCCTATGCAACATTATGCATATCATAATCATCATAAGGACACATCATCAGTATTGTAACAACTATATAAATATAAACCACATGTGCATGATCACCCTCATACCATCATATTATGAAACATGAGAAACATCTCAATACTTATCAAATATAGAATAAAACTCTATAAGCATTCTTATCATGATTCATCAGAAAAATGAATTTCATTTACTTTATAAACCTTCAACTACGAATAAATATTATTCAACATCTATCTAGGATCTATGTTATCTCATCAGTGTTATTAGTGTTATGTTTTCATCAAGATATCAATTAGTTTTTCAATAATCATTTCCACTTCTTTCAACTAGGAAGTTGACCATTTACACCATAGGTATAATCATCTAAGTACGTCGTTAAATCTCACATGAGCCTCATCATCTTGAGTCTTGATCTCTCGTCATATATTCTTCCTTCCCCAAGGAAATTATGGTGAAATTCATTGTTAAGATATCACTAGTTATACAATCATTATTTAAATCATCAATATCATTAAGAGAACTTTCTTCTTGACAGAAACATCCCTTCACTTCCTCCTACCGTTATATCACGAAACTTCATGTAACATTATACTCAACATCATAACAATTAATTAAACTTAAACTGAAATCATAGTGTATGATTTAGATATACAACAAAACATGAATTAGACGCTCCATAAAAGTATTTGTCTTAGCTAAGTAAGCACTCCTAATTAGTTCATCACACAATTTGTATGCTACAATTCTAATATAGTCTATTTATTTGCAAGTTTCAACATTTAGAGCTACTTAAGCTATTATGCTTTGACGTATCCAATTACATAACTCATCAATGACACATCTACTAACGAAATTTCAATATTTTCCTATGTTATTTATGAGAATTTACTTGTTATAAAGAGCATAATAAACGTTGATCTTACTTCTTTCTTACCAATTATTTCATACTTTTAATTACATCTCATGAGTTTTCCTTATTATTGTTAATAATGTGGACCATAAAATAAAACAAATGCAATAGCACAATATTTACATTATTTAGTGCATTAATTATCCATATAAACACAACTTCCTTATGCTAGTTACTACTGAGCAAATGTAGAAACTAAACATCAATGGATATAGAGTAATCAAAGATCAAGGAAATTATTTGCTTCAAGTCAACCAATATATTATTTTACCTTTTTCTCTTCTTGAGAATTAACATCCTTAGATCAAGGTCAACCAAATAATTATTAATTATGACTTAAGATCAGAATCACCTTGAATCCACATATTGATGATGTTTCATGATATATTTTTATTTTCTCCAATAGTCTTAATTTCCTAATGCTTCATGTCTACTAGTTTCAAAGATGAAAATATCATCAAATTGGCCTTGATTTCTCACATTGAATCATCATGGTTTATTTTCCACCTCTGGTAATTACACTTGGAAATGTTATTACTATTCCTTTAATCACATAATTTATTTCATCCATTTGTTAATTTTTATTTATTTATTATGGATTCATTTATTAATCCAATCTGATCATACCTTTTAGAGCTCTTGAAAATGACCTTTGTTATAATATCCACTATCAAGTTTCAAAATTCTTCCATGTTTGTTTAAAGCTCCCTTGGTCATGTATATCATGGTTTGTTCAAATAGTCTCCCTAAGAAAAATTTCATACCCAATGCCTCATGTATGACTAAATGTAAGCTTCAAATTAAGACATGCTTGTGTAAATTTGCGGTTGCATTAGCTATTCTATAACATGCATGCATATATTTTTAAATGGAAAATAAATTCATGCATTTACAATTAAGAAAAGTTGATGTAACAAAATATTTATTTATTTCTTAAATGAACCAAATTATTAAGATAAGTAAAATTAAAAGCTATTGATTTTCATTTCCTATGAAAATAAAATTGACAAAATGATTTATATCCAAAAGAATATATTAATATTTCAACTAGTATACAAGAAAAAAAAAATTAACTTAAAAAAATATTAATAATTCAACTTCAAACACCACAGTCTACAACTAAAGGTTACCAATGTGAAAATAAAACCCACATACATTAATAACTAAATTGTAATTAAATTCATAACATAATGTTGTAATTATACTCCTTGTTAAAAATACCTCCACTCTTATTGCTCTCTTCCAAAAAAAGCAAAGTACTAATTTGTTTGAGAAAAATAGCCCCACCTTGTTTACAGTTTTTACTCATAAAATTTGGTTACAATTATCGTGAGAGGAAAGTATAACCTAAAGTATATTATTTTGGATATTAGCTTGAATTCATAAAATTTAATCACCACATAAGCTAGGAAATACAAGTCCAAATAATAAAAAATCGAGATTAGATTAATAATATAAATTGCACCATTATATTATTTTGTAAGATTTAACTTTTATATATATGTATGTATTCAAATCATAACTTTATGATATTTAAAAATAAGAGCACCTTCAAAAACAAATTTGAACTATTATCTTTGTAACTTATGATACTTAATAAAAAATAAATTTAACTTCACTCTTATATTTAAAACAAAGCAAAAATGATATTGTTGATATATATAATTAACAAAAGCAAACTAGAGAATGCATATCGTTTGTACCAGAACCACAACACTGATTCCGGTGTGAATCTTTATGGACTTTCATCCCTTATTTTTCAGATTACACATTCTCATAATGGGTATGCCAGCTAAATCATCGTCATCTTTTAATTTTGGCTATTTTAAATTTATGTTACGCTGGATCATGCCGGGGCAAAAAAAATTGGAGTAAGCTTCAATTTCTATAAATAAAATATTAAAATTTATAAGAAAATTAAACAAATAAAATGTAATCAGAGATCCGCCCTTACCATGGAAAGTCAAAAGTTAAATAAAATGAAACCAAAGCACCCACTTTTGGTAGATGAAATATTGATAAAATAAGAGTATGTCTTGGAGGAAAAGGTTCCATCTTTCACTGGCAATGAATCGAAGTAGATCGATGAGATATTATGGAAGAATAGTGCTCTTATTAACGACAAATTGCAACGGTGAAGTACTACCCACAAGGATCAATGATTTTATTGAAGGACGTTGGAAGTAAATAAATCGGACCCCTATAACCTAGAGCAATAAATTCAAGGTTTGCTCTGAATGATATTATCATGTGTTGTTGGCACATGAGGCCCGCGTTCGATCCCAACTTAGACACAGTTGCTTTCCCTCCTTTAAGGATCAAAGAAATTTTCGATCCCCTCTAAAATGTCTTCCTAAAGTCTGTAAGGAAAAATCTCATGTACAGATCCGTGAAGCATGTTTGAGGCCAAATTTTCAAGCAACACAATGAATAATAACTTGCATGTATGTCAATATAGTATTATATAAATTTTTCAAGCAACATTGCTGACTTATATAATATTATATAACATCAAACGAATGTCCTTCTAACATATGACTCCCTTTTTTTATAATAAAAATAGCGTTTTTCGGAAAAAATGAAACTTTCAAACAAAGAAAGTGGTCTCTAGTAGCATTCGTAGGAGTGAAGTATAGTAACGTGTGAGCTATTGATATAAATGACTGTATATAGGGGTCAGTATATAGGGTCAATATTTATTAGAAAGCTAATATTTTTATTTTCAAAAAGAGTAATTATCATTAATTTTTGTTTGTGGAAAAATATAAGAAAATTTATCATAGAATTTGATTTCATTAATTGTTCACACTTCATGAAAATGGTTCACACACTTTCTTGTAACTTATGCAGATTTGTTTCAGGAAAATAAAAAAATGTTTTTCTATCAGGTAAAGTTAAAGATAGTATAACATCCAAAATCTATACCTATTAACCAAAAATTGACTGTAATAGAAATTATATCCGAGAGTCGAATTTGAGAGGAAAATGGCATAAAGCAACTTACCCATAAATGACAGCTATTTTTTTTTTGTCAAAGAATAGAAAAAACCATGCTTCCATATTAATAAGCAAAATTAAAACAGGGGATTAGAATCTGTCTAATTTACCAATTTCGTTGCAGCAGAGTAATTTTTTTTAATTAAAATTCCAACCCTACCCCAGATATAACATCAAATTGGATATCGAATTTCTGTTGGATTCAGTGAATGATGATCGTTGTCTTTCTGGTGGGCCTTTTGGAGGGGCGGAGTCATTATTGGAATTACTGACATTGTAGTTGATGGCAGGAACATTAAACATGATGAATGGATGGATGCCCATGCTGAATAGGCTAATAGGACATTTGCATTGAAAACCACTATGATATTGATTTTTTCATCGGAATTATATATATTATATTTATTTAGATTCTTATTAAAAATATACAATAAAATAATAAAAATAATAAAAATAAAAAAAGTAATAACTATACTAAAGCTTTGAATAAGAATAAATAGAAATAAAACAAAGAAAACAATAAAAAAATCAGTAAATCTATCAAAAAGAACAAAATAAAACAAGAAATCTAAAAATCAAAAGAAAAGTAAAGAAATAAAACAAGAAAGGTAAAAATCAAAGTTGCATGTAGACACATGGAGTGTGTGCATGTGGTTCCCCTTCCAATATTGTTCTATTTAATAGATGGTGTGGAGAGGCATTCTTGCATTCCATCTTTCCAATATTTTATCTTTCATTCTCTTGGGAGAATGGTGTTCTAAGACTTAGGAGTCACTGGCAGTAGTACGTTGATTAAGGGCTCGGGGGTGGCCACTTGTAGCAAATCCTTGCGCAATTGACCTATGGTTGGGTTGCCGTAAGCCTACTTCTACCACAGGTAAGCACAGGTAAGCACTCTTTATAGTTTGAATTTAGTTAATTAATTATATGTTATTTGGCTAGGTAAGTTCCACTCTGATTTAAATTTAATGTTAATAAGTTAATTAGATATTTATTTTGGGCCGTTACATATGGTATCATAGCAAGTTCAAACACTTTGGGCCTATGGGTATTTTAATGCAGAGAATTTTGATTATTTCTTGATATTTATTACTTTCATGAGGAAATATTTTGGCAGTAATCATTGAACAGACAAGGCCTTCATCGCTTTCTTTCTTCCTTTTGGGAAACAATTTTTCTGAGGGATCTAAGAGGGTTTTATTTGCAATTTCCTTGAGAAGTAAAACCTTAATTTTTATTTTTATTTTGTGCCCAGACTTGCAATCAATAAGATTAGACTTGAAGATTGTTTTCATGAACCTTTCAAATTTTTGTTCACTGAAAAAGATGAACAACTCAGGAATTAGAGGGAGCTGCCATAAATTATTTTCACTTTTCTTAGGATATGGGTATATTCAGAATTTTCCCGCGGCCAAATGAAAAATAATGCCTTTTACAAATTGATCTGAAGGAATTTCCTTTAAAAAATCCTGAAGATTTTTTTTTTTGAAAAAGAATGAACTGAAATTGGGTTTGTGACTTCATTTGAAAATAAATCTGCAATTAAAATTCAAGCGTCAGGATACAAAATTTCCTGCAAGATCGATGCTGAAAATCTCCAACAAAAAAAAATTATGGTTTTCCCTTCAAATGTGCAGGGAAAAAATTGTTTTGACGTCTCGAGGGGATCTAGTCTTCTTTATGGCTCTCGATTCAATGAGTTAGTGTCAAAAAAAATCTCTGCACTAATCAGGGCAAAATTTGTAGGCTTGAAAGGTCAAATCAAATGCAGAAAGTTTTACGTGAGACCTTCTCCAAAATTTTGATGGAGAACACCTGCAATGAATCAAGGATTAGAGAACAAATTGATTGCAAAAATATATGATGCCTTAAGGGTTACGTCCCCCACCAAAGGCTTCAAAAATTTATTTCAAGTGACCAAATTGATGCCAAGCCCAAGAGGATGCTAAGAGACAAACTCCAAGGCTAGCGGCTTGCCAAGAAGAATGATTTTTTGCAGTCAAACCTCCAATGAAAACCCCTAGAAAAACTTCAAAATTTTATTATGAAGCCAAACCCTTGAAGTAATTACTTTTGTGCCAAAGGTTTGTGATGAGATCCTCCAAATACTAAATGAGAAACCTACAAAACAAAGAGGCGTTATCCCTTGAAAGATAGATAAATAAAATCTGAAACTCAAAGGGCTTACGACCTTCCAAGATGAAATTACACCACAAAGGCTCTCGGCCTTGCTTAGAAAATCACCCAACTTAAGATCTTATTACAATAAAGTTTTAAAGGATAATTTACTTAAGGTCAAAGCTTGAGAATTTCTGTCGGAGGCTCCTTCAATGATTCTCAAGCAAAATATCTCGGCTTCTAAGGAACAATAGCTTCCAAAGGCACAAATCGCTTGAGAAGGAAGTCTTCAAACAAAGAGAAGACTTATAAAAAACTGCAAATAAAACCCTCTTAGATCCCTCAGAAAAATCGTTTCCCAAAAGGAAGAAAGAAAGCAATGAAGGCCTTGTATGTTCAATGATTACTGCCACAATATTTCCTCATGAAAGTAATAAATATCAAGAAATAATCAAAATTCTCTGCATTAAAATACCCATAGGCCCAAAGTGTTTGAACCTGCTCTGATACCATATGTAACAACCCAAAATAAATATCTAATTAACTTATTAACATTAAATTTAAATCAAAGTGGAACTTACCTAGCCAAATAACATATAATTAATTAACTAAATTCAAACTATGAAGAGTGCTTACCTGTGCTTACCTATGGTAGAAGTAGGCTTACCGCAACAAGGTTTTGGGGACGACTCTCCACCCAACCATAGGCTCAATTGCGTAAGGATTTTCTACAACTGGCCACCCACGAGACCTCAATCAACGTACTACTGCCAGTAACTCCTAAGTCTTAGAACACCATTCTCCCAAGAGAATGAAAGATAGAATCTTGGAAAGATGGAATGCAATAATTCCTCTCATATTCCTCACAATCTATTAAATAGAACAACATTGGAAGGGGAACCACATGCACACACTCCATGTGTCTGCATGCAACTTTGATTTTTAGCTTTCCTGTTTTATTTCTTTACTCTTCTTTAGATTTTTAGCTTTCTTGTTTTATTTTCTTCTTTTTGATAGCTTTACTGATTTTTTTGTTGTTTTCTTTGTTTTATTTCTATTTATTCTTATTCAAAGCTTTTTTATAGTTTTTTTTTTTCTTGTAAGCTTGGGCGGGACTCTCCGATTTACATGTCCATTAAGTACCCCTCAACGGGGGAAGGGTAGCCCAAGATTTGAACCCAAGACTTCCGGTTCGGTGAGACTTCATTTCCACGGCCCTTGCCACTTGAGCTACCCCAAGTGGACAAAGCTTTTGTATAGTTATTACTATTTTTATTTTTATTATTTTTATTTATTTTCTTGTATATTTTTAAATATAATTTATTATTTAACATTTATGATTTATTTTTATTATTTACTATTAAGTGATTTATTATTTATTATTTATATTATTATTATTTATTTTGTATTATTTATTATTTATTATTGATTATTGAGTGGAGGATATTACAATTTCTCAACACTATTATAATTATCACTATCGCTATTTAATTCATTTTATTACTATATTCTTTGTCTGTTTATGTTTTATGTTTTACTATATTGTAACACTATTTTGTAACACTATTATACTAACAGTTATCATTATTTACTTCATGTTGTTACTATATTAAAAATTTTAATTCATGTTATTACTATATTAATAATTTTAATTCAAGTTATTACAATATTGTTTTTTTTTATGCTTTACTATTTTGTAACACTATTATACTAATCGTTATCGTTATTTAATTATTTTATTACTATATTAATAATTCTAATTCGGTTCATATTATTACTATCATTATTTAATTCATGTTATTACTATATTAATAATTTTAATTCATGTTATAATTATACAGTTTGTTTGTTTCATGTTTTATGTTTTACTATTTTGTAACAGTATTATACTAATCTTTATCATTATTTAATTCATGTTACTACTATATTAATAATTTCAACTCATCTTATTACTATATTAATAATTTTATTACTGTATTGTTTGTTTTTATTTTTATTTTTTATCTTGTACTATTATGTTTTACTATTTTGTAACACTATTATACTAATCATTATCATTATTTAATTCATGTTAATACTATATTAATAATTTTAATTCATGTTATTACTATATTGTTTGTTGGTTTTATGTTTTATGTTTTACTATCTTGTAACACTATTATACTAATCATTATCATTATTTAATTAATGTTATTACTATATTAATAATTTTAGTTCTCTTTATTATTATATTGTTTGTTTTTTTTATGTTTTATGTTTTACTATATTGTAACACTATTTTGTAACACTATTATACTAATCATAATAATTATTTAATTCATGTTATTACAATATTAATAATTTTATTGTTTGTTTGTTTTATGTTTTACTATTTTGAAACATTATTACACTAATCATTATCATTATTTAATTCATGTTATTACTATTTTGTTTGTTTGTTTTATGTTTTACTATATTGTAACACTATTATACTAATAACTATCATCATTTAACTCATGCGATTACTATATTAATAATCTTCATTCATTTTCTTACTATATTATTTATTTGTTTTATGTTTCTGTAAGACTATTATACTAATCATTATAATTATTTAAATGATGTTATTACTATATTAATAATTTTAATTCATGTTACTACTACTATATTGTTTGTTTATTTTATGTTTTATGTTTTACTATATTTTAACACTATTTTTGACACTATTATATTAATCATTATCATTATTTAATTCATGTTATTATTGTATTTATAAGTTTAATTCATGTTATTGTTATGTTGTTTGTTTGTCCTATGTTTACTAATCATTATCATTATTTAATTCATGTTATTACTTTATTAATAATTTTAATATATGTTATCACTATATTGTTTGTTTGTTTTATGTTTTACTATACTCTAACACTATTTTGTAACATTATTATACTAATCATTATAATTATTTAATTCATGTTATTGCTATATTGTTAGCTTGTTTTATGTTTTACTATATCGTAACACTATTTTGTAACACTATTATACTAATCATTATCATTATTTAATTAATGTTATTACTATATTAAAAATTTTAGTTCATGTTATTACTATATTAATAATTTTAATTCTCTTTATTACTATATTGTTTGTTTGTTTTATGTTTTATGTTTTACTATATTGTAACACTATTTTGTATTACTATTATACTAATCATAATAATTTTTTAATTCATGTTATTATGATATTAATAATTTTATTGTTTGTTTGTTTTATGTTTTTTCTATTTTGAAACACTATTACACTAATCATTATCATTATTTAATTCATGTTATTACTATATTAATAATTTTAATTCATCTTATTACTATATTGTTTGTTTGTTTTATGTTTTAATATTTTGTAACACTACTATACTAATCATTATCTTTATTTAATTCATCTTATTACCATACTGTTTGTCTATTTTTTGTTTTATGTTTTACTATATTGTAACACTATTTTGAAACACTATTATACTAATCATTATAATTATTTAATTCATGTTATAACTATATTAATAATTTTAATTTATGTTCTTACTATATTGTTTTTTTGTTTTATGGTTTTTGTTTTACTATTTTGTAACACCATTATACTAATCATTATCATTATTTAACTCATGTTATTATTATATTGATAATTTTATTTCATGTTATTACTATATTGTTTATCTGTTTTATGTTTTATGTTTTACTATATTGTAACATTATTTTGTAACAATATTTATGTTTTATGTCTTACTATTTTTTAACAATATTTTGTAAGATTATTATACTAATAATTATAATTATTTAATTCATGTTATTTTTTTTTCCGAAAGAAAAGATTAAAACTTTTTATTAAGGAGAATAAAAAGTTTTACAAGTCGACATTCAACTACTTCCTAACAGAGGGCAGCATAGGAGACTTTTAGACTTCCGAGAAACAGCAAGGGAAGTACTACAATATTTTCAAAACCAGCACATACCAGGCATGATAGTGAAGCGTAAAAAATCCCAGCCTATCCACAGGCAAGACAGAAACCGCCAGCAGAAAAACGCGGAGGATGAGACCCCGCCACTGTTTGATATACATATGAAGAGAGACTATGAACCGTGAGGCCTCCTACCAGGTAGGAAAACAGCCTCTTACATAAATACACCATATTCAAACTGTCAAGTGAGCATAAAACAGAAACATATATGACTTGCCTACATTCAGGAAGATGTCGAATAATGAACATGAACGATCGCATCGTCCCTTGGAGATACAAACAGAGAGAAGTGCAAAGATATTACACTGAAACCATGATCCTGAAGCCAAAAAATATGTAGACGAGAGAGAAAAAGGAGTAAGACATCAAGCCGGAGGAGCAAAAGGAGGAAGCTGAGAAAGGTGAGACTGCCCCTGTCTCATTTCCTCTATGGACCAGCTGCCCAAAACTTGTTGTAAACCTGTTTTAGAAAGCTGATCTGCAATTGTGTTTTTTTCCCTGTATATATGACAAAAAGAGATGATGTTAAAATGGGATTTTAATGACAAGATTTCATCTAAAACAACCTTCAAGATCTGATTTTGGCATATAGATTTCCCATTCACCCAATTTATAACATTCATAGAATCTCCAAAAATTTGAATCCGCAAGATGTTCTGTTGTAAGGACCAACACATGAGAAGACGAAGAGCTACCAGTTCTGCGAAATTGTTAGATCCCAAACCCAAACCCACCGATGCTTTGAAAAAGTGCTCATTGTTTATAAATATGCAGATTCCCGCCCCAGCCCTGTTTTGTTGAGATGCCCCATAAAAAAAGGCCCATGGGAATGTTTCATTTATGATTAAAGGGGCATCACGGTTGGGAGCAGTGCTTGGCTCAGGAGGGGGAAGAGAGGAGTAAATAGCAGCACATTTTGAAGCCACTATTGTTGGAGAGGAAGCCTGATCTTGGAAGGTGCTTTTATTCCTGGACAACCACACACCCCAAAAGAAAATGGGAAGGAGGTTCCTAAGATTACTATCAGGGTGGTCGTTCCACCATTTTTTCCAGACTTCATCCAGCGAGACTGGTTCCCAATGGTCTCTGATATTTATCATTTTTATTAGTTCCCCCCAGATACAAATCGAGACAGGGCAAGACATAAAAAGATGATTTATAGATTCTCCATTAGCCTTGCACAGAGGACATCTGCTCGGGCCTATGAAATATCTGTTTTGTAGGATATCCCAAGTAGGAATTTTCCTATTTAAAAGGCACCAAAGGAACACCCTTGATTTCAGGGGGCATTTAAGCTTCCACAAATTTTTGGACCACTACTCTGGAGCAGCCCATCCTTTCTGATCCATGAGATAATCATACCCTTCTTTTGGGGAGTAAAGACCTGTTTTTCCATGCGCCCACAACAGCACATTAGATCCAAGCTTTATCCGAACGTTTGATCTGTGGAGTTCATCAATGTATGAGGACCATTCATTATGCCATCTAAAGTCAAGCCCCATCTCCATCGCACTCTTCCATGCCTGACCCCAAATAGTAGATAGACCCACTTTTTCCACCTGATTTAGGGTATAATAACCTTTACTATCAAGGTGCCTCAAGATGCCAGGGGATAGAGCATAAGAATGATTTCAACCAACCCAGGGGTCCCTACCAATGTGAACGTTTCTCCCGTCGCCAAATTTCCAAGCAAGGCCTTTTTCGATCACAAAAAAGGCCTCCACCGTAGCCTTCCATATTACGGAGGAGTGCTTCGTTTTCTTGTCTTGACTACGAATCCAATCTTCCAAGGGCATAGGGTCAATGTATTTTCATTTTATCACCCTTGTCCAGAGATTTTCTGCCGTTATAAGTCTCCAGCCTAACTTGGCAGCCAAAGAGAGACTAAACTCCAGTAGCCGTTTGATACCCCAGCCACCCCAATCTTTAGGTCTAGCGATCTTCTCCCATGCCACCCACGGAAGAACAGATTTCTCACTTGAGCCAGCCCATAAGAATCTACAACACAACCGTCTGATTTTCTCCAAAATGCCTTTGGGGATCCAAGTCAGGGCAACCCAATAGACCGGGATTGCTAATAAGACTGATTTTAACAAAGTCAGTCTACCTGCTCTTGAAAGCCATCTGAAACTCCAGTGCGATATTCTTGCTTCTATCTTTGCAATTAACCAGTACCAATCCTCTTTTTTGTAGGCATCCGGTTTTAACCAAAAACCCAAGTATTTAAAGGATGAATCCAAAGATTGAGTTTGGAAAGGAAAAAGATTTGTCATCGCATTGCATTCTCTCCTATTGAAACCTGCCACACAGACTTGAGATTTCCCAGAATTTATCAGCATTCCAGTAGCTTTCATAAAAAGATCAAAAATTTCTTTAAGCTCCTTCAATTCATTATGAGAGCCATTAGAAAAAATCAAAATATCGTCTACAAAGAGCAGGTGAGAAATATAGAGGTTGATGGCAACCTCTATACCTTTTATCTTGTTTGATCTTCTGGCACTGTGAATCAACCTACTGAGACCTTCAGCCACCAGCAAGAAAAGGAGAGGAGAGAGGGGACATCCTTGTCGGAGGCCCCTCTGACTTTTGAAGAAAGGGGATGCCGCTCCATTGATCAGAACCGCAAAGCTGACATTTGTGATACATCCCATTATTCAGCTTATGAAGGAGTGGTTAAACCCCAGATGTGTGAGCAGTAACCGAAGGTACAACCAACTAATTCAATCATAAGCCTTGGACAGGTCAATTTTGAGGATCACTCCTTTCTTCCTCTTTTGTTTGACACTATGGATGACCTCTTGGGCTACCCCAATAGCCTCGTGGATTTGTCTTCCTTCTAGGAAACCGAACTGCTCCATAGATATGTTCCTGGACAAGATGGGAACGAGTCTAGTTGCTATCACCTTTGCAATGATTTTATAAATGCAATTGCAAAGCGAAATAGGCCTAAAATCTTCAAAAGACTTCGGAATATCTTTCTTTGGAATTAGAGCGATAAAGGTAGAATTAAAAGGTTTATAAATTTCTCCTCTCAGCCGAGACTCTTCCACAACATCAACTATATCAGATCCAATTAAATCAAAGAAATGGAGAAAGAGTTCAACTGTCCAACCATCTGGCCCGGGGCTTTTGTCCTTTCCCATAGATTTCATTATGGCCTCAACCTCATCCTTGGAGACAGGGGCTGATAAATCATCGTCCACACCCTCCTCAATGAATCTTGGAAAACATTGAGCTGTCCTTATGATTTCTGCAATTGTAGTCCCACCAGGGTCCGAGAAGATTCTCTGAAAATGTCTCTGACCCATCTTCATCTTTTAGACTCCAGATAGTATTTACCGATTTTCTGCCTTTAGCAAAGTTATGGAAAAACCGAGTATTTTCATCTCCAGCTTTGAGCCAAATAGCTCGACTTTTTAATCTCCATTCCTTTTCCTTTGCCAAGAGTATCTGGTTTTGTGCTTTTTCAAGAGATATTATTCGGTATTTGGAGGACTGTGTAGAGTACCCATCCAAATCCATACTTTCCAAAGACTTCAACTCCACACTGATTTTAATCATTTGTTCATTTTGAATTTTCTGTCTTTCTTTTGCCCATGACTTGGTCGCTTTCTTAAGACGCTTTAGGTTTTCCATGAATAAAAATCTCTTACTATCTTGGGAATTCCTGCTGGCACAGATCCAAGTTGATTTGAAAAGAGAGTTGAAAGAAGGTTCTTCCAACCAAGAGGAGTTGAATTTAAAAGGGGCAGGGGGCTTAGGAGGGGGGCATGAGAGATCCAAAAAAATCGGGAAGTGGTCAGAATTTCCAGTTGCCTCAACCCATTGCCGAAACAGGGGCACATTTCTAAGAAGACCTTTTGTGATCAGAAAACGATCCAACCTCTTAGCGATCCTGTCCTCCCCAACTCTTCTATTCCTCCAGGTGGGCATAAGAGAAATCGGGGAAGGGTTGATCAAATTGTGGTCTTTTAGTGATTGAATAAAAAATTCCGTCAGAGGGTCCTCCCTGGCTGAAGGACCCCAGGCTTCCGCTCCGCCCAAGGAGAAATTTAGGTCTCCCCCCACCACCATCAAGGGCAATTTCATCAAGGATTTTTCAAGTAAGTCCAACCAGAATGCTTCCCTTCCTTGACAAGGACCATAGATGTTTACAATTTGAAAAGATGAGGGAATATCTGGTGCCAAAATTTCCATACCCATTGCGTTCCTCAGACCCCATTGGTTTAAACATTTGATTCTTCCCTCTCTATAACCAATGGCAAGACCACCCGAGTGGCCTGAAGAGTCTATAGCATGGATATCCAACCTAGTAACAAGGTTTTCAGGCATGTTTCCACCTCCGAGCCATTTCCCAATGTCTCTTGAAGAAAAATGATATCAGACTTTGATTTTTGAAGCCACTCTTTTAATGCCAGTTTTTTAGACTTGCTGGCCAAGCCTCTACAATTCCATGATGATATGATCATTTTAAACCATGGACGGGGGTCTGTACTACTCTAAGTACCCCAGGGATAGAATATTGCTTCCCATCCGCTACATCAAATTTGGCTTTCAGTTTAGCTTTGGAAAGATTTGATTTTCTGCCTCGTTTGCCCCTCTGAGTTTCTTGTGAGGGTGAATGTCCAAGCCCACTAAAGGACACTAACTGATCTAACTTAAACCCCATCGACCGCAGATTATAGGGACATGGAGAATTTTGAACCGGGGGAGAAAGGGGAGGCCAATTATGGTCACATTTGAGATCAGGAACTGGATTCTCCACAGAAAAAGACTCAAGGACTTGGGACAGTACATCAGTGGTTCCTTCATTCGACTGGTTTATCAAAGGTTGAATGGATACAGATTGAGTAATATGCGAATGCAAATTTGAATGCTCCCGATCTTGAGTGGAAATAATGTGTAGGTTCGGACACTTACCCGTGACCTCCTCGCAGGGCATAGTTTGTACCGCAGGCATGCTCCGATCGTCCACCTTCCCAAAATCAACTGGTGGGGGATCTACCTCCTGAGATGCCACAGGGATCTGTGAGTCAAGAGCAGCTTCCTCGGACTGATCTTCCTGAGCAGCCGGTTCCGAGTCGATCTGAGGCGACGGGGCATCCTTTTCCTGAGGAACTTGGTGCTGGAAATTCCTTGGTTCTCTGAAAATTTGCGTTCTTCTGAAGCACCTTCGCCTTCTAAGTAGCGGACAGTGATTTGCGAGGTGGCCATATTCATGGCAAATATGGCAACGAAACGGCAGATGTTCGTAGTCAAGAATTTGATCAAAAACATAATGCTTATACTGAAGAGGGATAGATTTGGCCAGCCCTCTACTCGTATCCAAGTTTGTTAATATGCGGGCAATTGTCTTAACCTTTGTCTCCTTAAAAGACATGTCCGCCTCCAGAAAGGTCCCCAATGTGTTCCCGATAGAATGAAAGACCGCCTCTGTCCAAAGAAAGGAAGGTAAGCCCGGAACTCTAACCCAAACTGGAAAAACATCTGTACTTTCCCTGATGGCATCGAACATTGGAGTCCAACGTTTTAGTAAGATTGGTATCTTCCCAATATACGAGTTTCTGCCCAGAACCCAATCAGCTGCATCCTTATCTTCAAAATTTAACATGAACCAGCCTTTGACCAGACAACTGGCTTCAAAACGAAGAGGGTTTCCGTTATTGAAGCGTTCTTCCCCCCATGTCTGGAGGTCCGCTGGAGAGAATTTCTTGCCCCTTGCTCGGCCAACAATGGTGCAGTCGGCAAGCTCAAGTGATTCCTCTATCGATACTTCCATGCCTAAGACCAGATTGTTCCTTAGTTCAAAAGCCCCAATCTGTTTCTGTGGCTTTCTCTTACCACCTCTTTTTCTTAAATCTTCGTCAGAGACCCCAGTGACCCTAGGGGATTCGGACCACACAAGTTCCTCTTGTGTCCCTTCCGCAGGAGGGGCTTCCCCCAACTGAGGCTACTGCAAATTTGATGGGCCGCCTACATGAAATTCTAGAGCACTGCTGTCATCAATAGGTGTCCCTCCAGTCCTTGGAGCTCCTTCCCCAATACCAGAAAACCCCACGCAACCCTCTGTAAGAGAAACCCTAGGGGGTTGGGGGTCTAAAGGAGTCGAAACCCTTGTGAGAGATGGGCAACCACCGACCAGAGTGTCTATAGCGCTGCCTGCAAACCGACCAGGAGAAATAGAAACATCTAACCCAACAGACGGAGGGTTCCACGCTACCACAGTCTTACCCTTGAAACCCGCCGATGAGGAACCTGGAGTCGCCCCAATCTCCGCTGAAATCTCAGAGGCTCGGGCCAATTCACCCTGCTTGATGTCCCGACCATTTTCAGATGCTAAAACCCCAACTTGATGCAAAAATGGAGGAAAACCCGCCGGTTGATGAAGAACCTGTTCTGTCAGTTTCTGAATGCCAAAGAAGTGCTCCACACTTTCTGATGATGTGTCTTTGCCCCACATGGACACAATGTCTTCAAGAGTCAGGTCTAAGTCCACCACTTCCCCCGAGTTAACCATGGTTAAACAGCCGCAAAGAACAATCCGGCAACAAAAACTAGGGGGACGCACCGATACCCAGAATCACGGAGAGCAACCTCCAAGATGATGAGAGATCCTGGAGAGAAACACGACGGCGAAAAAACGATAAAAAGCAAAGGGGAGAAAACAAAGCAGTAAGTCTTTAAACCTAACCCGATGCGACCTCCAGCTGTCCGCCTGCACCCTTCATGAAAGCTATCCATAAACCTACACCTGACCGCTAAGGTTTACTGCTGTCGTATCTGCCTTCACCCGGGACCTGTGCAGGAAGCCTCCCGATTACCGCGCGCCTAAACCCTAGCCAGACCCCTTTAATTCATGTTATTACTATATTAATAATTTTAATTCATGTTACTAGTATATTGTTTGTTTGTTTTATGTTTTGTGGTTTTCTATTATGTAACAATATTATACTAAGCATTATCATTATTTAATTCATGTTATTACTATATTGTTTGTTTCTTTTATGTTTTATGTTTTACTATTCTGTAACACTATTATACTAATCATTATCATTATTTAACTCATGTTATTACTATATTAATAATTTTAATTCATATTATTACTATACAGTTTCTTTGTTTTATGTTTTATGCTTTACTATTTTGTAACACTATTATACTAATCTTTATGATTATTTAATTCATGTGACTACTATATTAATAATTTTAGTTCATTATTTAATAATTGTTATTACTATATTGTTTGTTTCTTTTTATGTTTTATGTTTTGCTATTTTCTAACGCTATGATACTAATCATTATCATTATTTAATTCAAGTTATTATTATATTAATAGTTTTAATTCATGTTGTTACTATATTGTTTGTTTGTTTTATGTTTTATGTATTACTATACTGTAACACTATTTTGTGACATTATTTATGTTTTATTGTTTACTATTTTGTAATACTATTTTACTAATTACTATAATTAGTTAATTCATGTTATTACTATATTAATAATTTTATTTCATTTTACTACTGTATTGTTTGTTTATTTTATGTTTTATGTTTTACTATCATGTTACACTATTTTGTAACACACTATTATACTAATCATTATCATTACTGAATTTATGTTATTACTATATTAATAATTTTAATTCATGTCATTAATATATTAATAATTTTAACTCATGTTGTTACTAAAATGTTTGTTTGTTTTATGTTTTATGTTCTACTAATTTGTAACACTATTATACTAATCATTATGATTATTTAATTCATGTTATTACTAGATTGTTTGTTTGTTTTATGTTTTACTAT
>APFE031005603.1:3235-40969 GCA_000404065.3 Pinus taeda | reverse complement strand
GAAGTTGATGTACCAACTTACCCAAAAACGGGGCCCACAATTTGGCATTTCATCTTCTAGGGTCAGGTTTTGGAATGTGAACGGTTTTCCATTGTTTCTCAACAATAAATAGGCCTTCGAGCCTCATTGTAACACAGTTCAGAGGCATGTAGCCACACATCTCTTCTCAGAGATAGCTGTCATCGCCCTAGCTGGTTTATTTCCATTTCTGGTTGTAAGCATATTTCAGTATTTTCCATTAATGAAATGAAGTATTATTTCCACTGCATCTTTGTGTATATGGTTATCTCGGCAATTTGTTGCGTTCCTATTTAATTTTGGATCACATGTTCTAAAGACATGCACCACAAATAAGAAAAGAGTCAACTCCCTTTGATATCATAATGTATATGGCCCAACTCCAACATGCAATCACCTCCAACAATAAGATCCATGGGTAGGTAAGGTATGTAATCGAATCCTTTGGGATTCATGAGTGCTATGTAATTTCTCTTTTCTGTGTCTATGTATTGGAGGTCAATAAAGGCAACCATCCATAAGCCAAATACCTCACCAAACTCAATCTTTACCTAGCCTCATTTTCATCTCCCACTAGCTTCGTCTTCATCTAGGTTTCTTTTCAACACCACAACCTTGTTTTCATCACCATTAGTCTCATTTTCATCTAGCCTCGTTTTCATCACCCTCAACCTCCTTCAATAGTCCCCATCAAAATCAAAGAGTCAACTAGCCAACAAGAAAAGAATTGGGGCCAGGGGAAGGGAAAATTGAGGAGGACACCTCTCCTAGAGCCAAGGGTAAACAACTTGTGACATCCATGATAAGTCCAACCACTAGATCAACCACAACTAAGAAACTAAAATCACAAACAATCTTGCTACAGGAGAAAGTGAGGGTGCTACAGGAGAAAGATAGGGCTACTACAGGAAGAAAAAAATTTAGAAATTTTTTTATAGGAGGAGGCAACAACATCAAAAGAGGTAGAAATAGGCACCCATGAACTCCAAGAGCCTAAACCATAGCCTAATCTAGAGTCCTATTATAAATTTTTGAAAGAGGTAAGGATTATTCCTGAGAAATTTGTAGTACCCCTCTTATTCAAATTGGAAAAAGAGAGGGGAAGAACTCACAGATGGGTGTATATTACAAAATCAAAGAAGGTAGAGGATATGGGATAGTAACACCAATTCTTCCCATCAAATTAGTATCAGGATCATAGGTTCCACCTAGAGCAATACCATCCATGGTTGAGTTCTAATTAGAAGAAACCGCCTCTACAACTGCCTAATACATCAAGAAAATACCAAAGGAAACCATGGAAAAAGGAAAGAGGAATAAGGCTAGGTTGCTCAAGGGTGAGCAGATATTTCAGTAGGGGAGAGATGACAGGCCCCAAAATTGTTTATTTTATTAGGCCCATTTAATTATTTATATAATCTTAAAACATGTATTTGACCCCCTTACTTACACATCATAGAGTTAATTTGTAGTATTAATGGTTCCTTAGGAATTTGGTTTATCCTTGCTTATTATGTGCCTAATATTATTTATTTTTGTAGAAAATTGTAAGAATATTGGGAAGATTATGAAGATTTGGAGGATGACCTAATTTAGGGATTTTCTCCCTGCTCTAGGAGGATCAATATTGGATAATAAATCAATGAAATATTATGAAATTATTCCACAAATTCTAGAGCTCTAGTGATTGATAAAATCTAGGAATGTGTTCCCTGTTATTTAATGCAGATTCCTAGTGTTGGGAACCGGATCCACTATTTGAGGGATTCTAAAGGGGAAGTTTCCTCCTTTCAAGGGGAGTGCTTCCTCATCATTTTTTATAAGTACCAATTCGAATTTTCGTCTAGAGGCATGTATTTATTAGTCTTCTTATGAAGAAAATGTGTATTTTTGCAGCTCCATTTTTATTTCTAGCAAGGATGTACTTGGATTGATTCAAATAATGAAGTTTGGTGCCATTTTTAGCTTCAAAAGCTTGGTATCTTTCATAGGAATTTGAGTATCCTTGGGCTTGGCCATCCCATGAGCCTCACATCCATTTTGTATAATTTTCTCTTCTTCTTTTCACTTCTTATTCACATGCATCTCTTATTCTTGTTTTTCCTATTTCAACATTTAGTATTAATGCTTAATTTGATGTAGGATTGGGTTAAATGATTGAAATAATTTATTTCACAAGTTATTTATAGATTCACAAGCATGATGAATCTTTATAAAAAAAAATTAAAATTCATCTTCATCATTGAGCTACTTGGATTGGTTTACTAGTTCATAAATCGAGAATTTCTGGAAGTCCCTTGTAGCAAAATAGTAGTAATTTTTTGCTAGTTTTTAGAACATGTTAATGAGCTTAATTTGAGTTTCTTACACTTTTATTATGTCATAAAATAATTCAAATTAATAAAAAAAATTATCCCACTTCATTTGCACTTGATTAGGTTAGGCATTTGATAGGTTAACTAGCTCATTAGTTCCTGAATTTCCAATTTTTAGAGCAGTAATTTTATGTTATTTTTTAGCACATGTTAACAATGATATTTTGGAGTGATTCCACTTGGAAGGCAGACCTAAAAATTCCTAATTAATAATAATAATAATAAATCCATCCCATTTGAATTTTATTTACTTGGAAATTTAGCAAGATTCTAGCTCCTGTAGCAATCGCCTGTAGCAAACACGTAGCATCACTTTCCTTCACCAGTTTTGATCCCCACTGCAACTTTGACTTATTATCGATGAATAATGACCCCTAAGATCTAAATCCATGATTAGGGAGATCTATGCACCACTCTAGACCCCTCCTTCCTCCACTGCAAGCATAAAACAACAAATAGAGTTAGGAAGCAATTTTCACATTTGAAACTCTTCAATGCAAGTGAAGTAGACTTAGTTTCTAAACTTCCTAGTTATGTGTTGTAGATTAAATTTCTTCTTTCCAAGAAATTTTCAATTATATTAATTATTTCCATTTTCAAGTAGAATAATTTATTTGATTTGTTGGCAATTAGAGTAGCATGGTTTATTTTTGCAACTAGTTGAGGTTAGATTTTATGACATTCACCTCATTAGATCAATGAAAGAAGGACACATTGAATGTTTCACATACAGCATCGACACCTATTAAGTTTGTACGAACCCTGGGTTGATAATTTAATTTTGTAGCCTTAGGAGTTGCAACATTCTTGTTGCAATACTAGGGCTCAACAACTGCTCTACATAAACTTCTTCCTACAATATACTATTTAGGAAGGCAGATTTTACATCAAGCTGATAGACTTTCCATTTGTGTTGAGTTGTTGTGGATAAAATGGTTTCAACAATGTCTAACCTTTCTAGTTGGGCAAAGGTTTCACGATAGTTGACACCAAACTGTTGTGAGAATCGTTCGAAAACCAACCTTGCCTTATGTTTCTCAATTTCGCCTTTTTCATTCATCTTGGTATTATATACCCATTTTACACCAATGTTGGTTTTGTCTCTTGGGAATATTAACTAATTCCCAAGTCTAGTTCTTCTCTGTGGAAAAAATTTCTTAGTTCATTGCATCAACCCAATTTTTTTCTTTAACTTCTTCTTCAAAATGGGTTGGTTGAAATTAAAGAAATGCAAACATATTATGTTGGTCAAACTCATGCTCCTACTCATATATTTCTCTTACGCTTCTTGTTTTCTGATTATCTTATCAAGATGTTGAATCACTGGTGGATTCACTACTTGAATATGTACCACAGGATGGTATGGCTCTTCTTGAACCTGCAATCTTGGTAGTTGTTGTGGATAAAAAGGTAGATTTGAAGCTTCATCAACATGATCAGACCAAGATTTATTTAAAAAAAAAAATAACATCTCTTCTTAAAAGGAAATGCTTGGTAATTGGATTGTAATGTCTATAAGCCTTTGACTTCTCACTATAGCCTACAAAAGTACATATTTCACTCCTATCATCAAGCTTATTTCTTAGTTGTTGAGGAACATGTGAAAATGCTACTAATACAAAAATTATAAAGTGAGATACATTTACCTTTTTACCATCCCATTCTTCTTGAGGTACTGTATCTTGGAGACTAGTTGTTGGATATCTGTTGAGAACATACATTGTTGTTGAAATTACTTCATCCCAATAGTCATTTGACAACTTATTCTCATGAATCATACATCTAGCGATGTTCATGATTGACTAATTTTTCCTTTCTGCTACTCCACTCAGTTGTGGATTATATCTTGTTGTTTTCTGCATTATGATTCCTTGTTGTTGATAAAAATATTCAAAGTCATTGGAACTTCATTATCCTCCTCTGTTTGACCTGAGGACTTTTAAGTCTTTCCACTATGATTTTATGCTGCTGCTTTGAATTCTTTGAACCTTGAGAATGTATCCGATTTAATTTTGAGAAAATGCACCCATATCTTCCTGCTATAATCATTAATGAAGGTCAGAAAATAAAGAATACCACCAATGGAATGTGTCTGCATTGGATCACATATATCTGTATGGACTAGCTCCAAAGGCTCTTTTTACCTAGAGGAAGATGTGGGAAAGCTATATCTTTTATGCTTGGCTAGGACAAAAATTTCACAATTACAATATTTTTCATTCATAATAGGGAGACCAATGGCCATTGAATGTTTCTGAAATAGACTTATACTCTTGAATGGGATGTGGCCATAATTAGAATGCCATAGCTGAGACTGTAGTATACCTAGGGGGGATAATATGGGGTACAGAGGGAGGTACCCAAGGGAATAATGTAATAATGGGATGGGCCATAGTAATAAATAAGGTGGTTAACCTGTATCATGTAAGGGACCACAAGTAGTTAGCAATAATGTAATAAGCCCATGGTATTAGATACATGGTATTGAGGGAACCATGGTAATGACCCATGGTATTATATATATGAGGCCTATATAGAGGCTAGAAACTCCCCATTGAGAGATGTCAAGGATTATTGTATGAACAGGCATATGGCTTGTGGTGTGTTCTCCTTCCTTAAGGAGTGAATGTATGGTGTTGCCTTACCTTAAGGGTTTGATTAATAAAATGAAACATTTCTATATTCAGGTCTTGTTATTTCTTGGGTTTATTTCTATTATCATCTACTTTTGGATCAGATCTATAACAAGTGGTATCAGAGCACTTTCTTAGGCAAAATGGAGTTTTTTTTTTTTTTTGCAAGAATTTTTTGGGCAGCGAGTTTGCAGATTAGATCTATACGTTCTGGTGCAAAATCTACAGAATCTAATTGCAGATCTGAGTTTTTGGTGAAAAAATACATAATTTGAAAAAAACAAAATCAGCCGAATCGGAGTCCGGATAAGGGAGATATTGCTAATTTAAAAATTAGCTGTGTTGCAGACATTTTTCAGGGCAGCGAGTTTGCAGATCATATCTATATGTTTTGGTGAAAAATCTATAGAATCTAATTGCAGATCTGAGTTGTTGGCAAAAAGGTACCCAATTTAAAAAAAAAATCAATTGAATCAAAGTCGGATGAGGGAGATATCGTTGATTTAAAAATCAGCCGTGTTGCAAACATTTTTTGGGGCAGCGAGTTTGCAGATCAGATCTGTACATTCTGGTGCAAAATATGCAGAATCTAATTGCAGATCTGAGTTGTTGGCGAAAAAATACCAAATTTTAAAAATAAAAATTAAATTAAATTAAATTAAATGAAATGAAATTAAAAAATAAAATAAAAACATCAGTCGAATCAAAGTCTGAATGAGGGAGATATCGATGATTTAAAAATCAGTTGTATTGCATACATTTTTTGAACAACGCATTTTCAGATCAGATTTGTATATTTTAGGGAAACATTTGTAGAATCTAATTGCAGATCTAGGTTCTCTGCAAAAAATTACTCAATTTCAAAAAAAAAAATTAGTCGAATTGGAGTCCGGATGAGGGAGATCTCGCTGATTTAAAATCAACTCTTTTTTGTGATGGCATGACAGTTGCAATGCGAATATAAAATTTCAGTGCCTAGATCGTGATTTTTATCATATGGGAAGAAGCAGAATGGTTGTTCCATTTCAGAAAACAGGTCATAATAGGGATTTTAAGCAATATTGACTAAATTGTGGCCATTTCAAATTTTCGCCAAGTAAGTGAATTTTTTCAAAACACTCTTCATGGTGGTTCCAAATTTTACAGGAAAAGATAATGGTCCTACTATTGAATAACACATAAAAACAAAAAATTCATTATGGGAAAAATATTGGAAATTTTGGGTAGTGGTTAATTTTAAAGATGAGGCGGCTACATGGTGGGAATTACTTAACCAAAAGAAGTGTTCCAACCTACCCGATGAATAATTTGAAAAATTCCTTTTAGACAAATGGTCTCATGCCAGAAAACAAGATAATAAGAAACATGTGGGGTTATTTCCTACTGGTATCTCCTTATTGTAGGTTCATGAATTGAATCAGAAGGAGAAGATCATTATGTCTATAAATCCTAGTTGCAAGCATAATTTTATCAATGTTAATTTGTTCCAAAATTTTCAAGTTCCAACAAAACACATTGAAAACACACAGGTTGATAATGAGAATGTTCAAGTTTATAAAGATTTGAAGCTTGCTATGGATAAGTATGTGTTGCATTGTGATTTTTATACTGCAAATATGTATAACATGGATGTTTTTTGGGATATCCTTGGATGGAATCCGTGGGTACTGTTATCACTCCAGGAAACTCTCCTGGGTTGCAGCTAGGAGATGCTTGGTAACATATAATCTTCAATATTGTTCTTTGAACTATTGGAATGGATGATGGTTTGGATCAAGCTAGATAACCATATCAACTATTTTTTCACTCCAGACATGCATGAACACCCTCAGCTTGACAAGGATTTAGACCACTAATGCTCAATAGTTTGTAGATCCAATGGATATATGGAGAATACTAACCATATCGGCAGATGCATATATATAAACACATATGAAAGGCTAGCTACAGGTAGTAAATGAAGAATACTAACTATACTGGCAGATGCATATATAAAACACATATGAATGGCTAGCTCTAGGTAGTAAAAGAAGCTTGCAAAACTAATTTAGCAACATAGAGATAAGATGACAGTAATCTGGCATTAGACATAAAAGAAACCTGAACAACCTGTTGAAGTGCAAGCTTAGAACAGAAGAGAAAATGAACATTGAACATATAACAACAAAAGAAGCTTGTATTACTGGAATGAAGATGAGAAGTTGTAAGGAACATAGTATCAACAATATCCAGAATTTGAACCCTTGTTACATTTAGTTTTGAGCCTTTTATAGGCCTCTTACAATGCTCCTGAGCTCTCAAAGGCTCAGAGTCTTAACCTATCCTCCCTATCTTGTTAACTGACTGATGCCCTAACTAGGCAAGCATGGGCTCACAGGTTCCTTCTTCTGACAGAAGAGTAACTGCATTAAGATATTTTGGCTGCACTGGCAGGGAGATCTCTCGTGCCAAAGATGCCCCATAGTCGATTCTGTTGTTTTTGGCTGAGCGTTGTCTGCTCCATGATGTTTCTGTTTGTTTCTGGCTGCATCGTGTTGGGCCCTTTTGTTTCCCTTTCCGGTCTCTGTTATGTGTTGGAATGGATATTCAGGCCTCTGTTTTCCCTTTAAAGTGCAAACGATGACTATTTTTTATTAAACACAGAAAAACGCCGCAACTGTGAGAAATCTCACCTATTTCTGTTCTTCCAGACTTCAAAAATCCTTAAATATGGCCTATTTCTCAATCGAGTCTGACCTCTGGGTCGCTATCGCAAGTCGCTAGTGGCCTGGTCCCTTACTTCCCTTTGTATTTGGAAATATGCTTAAAAACACAGGAAATACATTGAAAATGGCTCCCTCCGAACTTCAAATATTATATATTTCCTTTCCCGGACCCCTTAATCGCATCGGCGCTACCCAAGGCTCCCTTTGTATTTTCATTATATAATGAAAATACACAAAATAAATTAAAAACGACCTTCCCGTGGACTTTGAAATCTTATGAAATATCACTTACAATGTCGTCAGGTCCACTAATCAAGTCGCACACATATATGTGTAAAGGCCCCATCCCTTAAGGTTTCTACAATAATGATCCGGCAACGCAATGTGGGTCATTGATCTGCGTGCTAGATCGATAGTCCACATTGCATCGTTGATGGCAATCGCCAATTCCATACCGTCTACACCGATTTGCTCCAGTGTCCTCCGCTGATTGCGACCCGCCAATTCGATCGTCGGAGATCGCTGATCGGCGGTGCCTTCCGCCCAGCCTGAATTCCTCTCTGCTTGCTGATTTGCAATTTGCTACTTAGATATAGGCTATTGATCAGCCAAATCTAACAGTTGTTGTGCATTGCTATGTTCAAGCCTGCGATAATGGTTTTTTCACTGTTTTTCTCTGTTTTAGCCTCTCGATAGTGTTTTTCCTCCCTTTTAAGGGCTCTTGGCATGCGATTGTTGTGATTTTGCATGATCCTTAGGCAAATTTTGAAGACTTTGGGAGTGTTAAAGAGCATATTTGGATCCATTTTTGGACCAAATGTGTCCAAGGTTAACATTGGCTCCTTCTGGGGATGAAATCCTCCTTGTGAGCTTTCAAGAACTACAAAACAATGCCTTTCCTGTAAAACCAAAATCAAATCTTCCTCCTAGTGTTCCATTGGGAATGGAGTCTATTTTGCATAAAATAAAAACTAGAAAAAACATATTTACAATACCACGGCTTTAAAGCCTTAAATGAAATAAAGTTTCAAAAACCGCCCCTTGACTGGGCCATCAAAGACTTGTAAAAGCCTATTAATTTGATCCTCCTCTTCAAAAACTTTGTAGCATTTGACTTTGTCAGGCAGAGATGGTCTATATTCTACCTCATCTCTGTGTGCTTTCAGCCTTGGATGTTTTTCTTGGGAGGTTTTGTTGACATGAAAAGTTAATATGAAAGATGAATCAATGCATTCCTGTGTGGGGGACATAAGGATTACACCTGATCCTGCAGCTTCCTTAGAGGAAGCCCCATCCAAGAACATGTCCCAAATTTGTGGGCCTACTTCCTCTGTGATCTAGCTAACTAGTTTTTTAAGCTTCGTGGAGGCCAACTGAGATTCTCCAATCTGAAGAAAACAAGCTCCAAAATCAGTGTCTATAGCATAGATGGGATGATTAGTGGGATTCCTTTCCTCGCTGATAATATAAGCCAACTAAGCCTCTTTGTACAATCTCCTATTTTCACCTCCAAAAATTGGGACAGTAGCTTAGGACAGATCATTTTTCAATTTTCCACCTAATCTCTTGATCCAACCTCTGGAAAGCAACATGCCAAACTTGGGGGGTATATCTGCTACCACAATATCCATCATCATGCTCTTCATGGGAAGCTGAGGCAAAGTGATGGCTAGATCCTTGATTAATCCCAGACACTTAACTTTTCTAGAGTCAAAAGAAAACAGGTCATGATAGGGCTGACTAATGTCAAGACCCAATTTATCCATGATAGCTTTGGGCATTAGATTATGGCTGGCTCCAGTGTCTAGAAGGCAGTTGTGAAGGATTTTATCATGAATAGTCAGAGAGACATAGAATGATGGGGAGTTGTCTTCGCCATTTTCAATCATTGGGCTGAGAATAACAGCTAGTTGGTCATCTTGCAGATTTACATAGTCAATGGAGGCTTGGATGGCTTTAGGCTCAAGGGCCTCGAGGATGGATCTTTTGAAGGACTCATTATTCACTAGTTCAATCAGAGGCATAGGTATTCTTAGCTTATGAATTTCTGATTGAAAACTGAAAGGAGAAGGAGATTTGTCAAGCCCTCTTACCTCATAAACTAGAGCTTTGAGGATGATAGGATCAAGTACTGGTTGCTTCTACTTATTAGCTTGTTGTTCTGCAGGGACAATAGCTCTTTGAACAGGATTTTCCTTGGCATTATTCATCTTTGACCTCAGATTATATTTGTGCTGATCTTCAGTTTGTAGAACAGCTTCACCGTCCCACTCTTGGCTGATATGGTCATTGAATAATAACTTTTGATAGGAAGCCAAGGTAAAAAAAGGGGCACTGCCTTTGTCTTCCATATAATGGATCTCATCATCTTCATCAAACTGCTCCTCTTCCATGATTACATTTTGAAAAGGGGTCTTCACCCTTTGATCTTCATTGGCCTCTTTGCTTCTTTGCAAAATCTGCAACTACTCATTTGCTCTTCTATATGGATTTGGATTTGGAGGAGCAAAGGTGTTAGGAACTCTTCCTTTCCCATGGTGCTACTCAACTTTTAATTTTGAGATTTCAGAGGCTAATGACTCTATCATATTGGTCATTTTATCGATCTTGGGATTTGAAGATGATGATGACTTGCCCCTTTGCCTTCTTCTATCAATATTTCCCTTGAGATTTTTTGCAGCCATGATGTTCGATTCTACTTCCAAGGCTACGTCCTACATGTCAGTCAAAGTAGCACATCGCACCTCCCTCAATAGTAAATAGAAGTCATAATCAAAGGCACTAGCATAGATGAGTTTAGCAGAGGTAGTAGTGGGTTTTACTTCAGCTGGTATCTTGTTGTACATACGGTTAAATATCTTATTAAAATTGGACAACAACCCACCATTTTCCCTCTTTAAGTTGCCAAACTCGGTATGGTAGTAGAGTAGATCCTTCTTATCCCCCTAATATTTTAGGAATGCATCATCTAAAGCCTCAATATCTGCTATAGATCTTGGGGTCAGTTCTCTGAACCATTTTCTAGCCTCTCCATCTAGGCTTTGGACAAATACTCTCATCCAGACATCATCTTCACTAATGTCCAGGTTATCAGCATAACTATAGAATGACTCAAGATGTTCTTCAGCTGTAACACCTTCAGTCCTAGTGAACTTAGGCATATACTTCTGATATTCTCCAGTAGGCATGGCATTCAAAGGAGTGGGTAGTATTAGAGGTCCATACCTAGCAGCTATGATTCTTTCCATTTTGGTGGGTGCTTGTGGACCTGCCATAGTTGTGGTGGCTATAAGGGTACTGGAAGTCTGAATGATAGAGGGCTGAGGAGTGACTGACAAGACTAAAGGAGTATGATGGATAGGAGGTGAGGTTCCTTTGGGCTTACAACAAAAGGAGAACCTAAAGAATAAGGAGCTTCATGAATCTCTGAGACTTTTTCTTCACTGCTAGTATTAGAAGCTATACTCTCAACATGTATTTGTTCTATTACAGGCTTTTCTTGAAGAGATATAGAATATTGTTTAGATTTACCTGAACTTGATGCTCCTTTTTGTAGTGCCTCTTTTTCTTTGATGAATTTTTCAGGATCAGATACTGGGTCAACTTGTGGCTTTTGAGGATTTCTCCAAGTATGCCTCACAAACTAAGCCAAAACTATGAAGTGAAGTCGCCAAGAGGTTTGGCCTCTAGTAGAGTCGCCAAATAGATGATTACAACCAAAAAAGTGCCTAGACTTTGTCTATCATCAAAGCTAGATCTGTGTCGTCTCCCAGGGAAGTTGATCTTCAATTTCCTCTCCCCGACAACGATGTCAATTATGTTATCCCTATAGGAAACTCTCCTAGGTTGCAACTCGGAGATGCCTGGTAACATATAATCTTCAATATTTTTCTTTGAACTATTGGAATGGATGATGGTTTGGATCAAGCCAGATAATCGTTTCAACTATGTTTTCACTCCAGGCATGCATGAACACCCTCGGCTTGACAAGGCTTTAGACCACTAATGCTCAATAGTTTGTAGATTCAATGGATAGATGGAGAATACTGACCATACTGATAGATGCATATATATATAAACACATATGAATGACTAGCTATAGGCAATAAATGAAGATTACTGACTGTACTGGCAGATTCATATATATAAACACATATGAATGGCTAGCTACATGCAGTAAATGAAGAATACTAACTGTACCAGCAGATGCATATATAAAACACATATGAATGGCTAGCTACAGGCAGTAAAATAAGCTTGCAAAACTAATTTATCAATGTAGAGATAAGATGACAGTTATATGGCATTAGACACAAAAGAAACCTGAACAACCTGTTCAAGTGAAAGCTTAGAACAGAAGAGAAAATGAACATTGAACATATAACAACAAAAGAAGCTTGTATTACTGGAATGAAGGTGAGAAGCTGCAAGGAACATAGTATCAACAGTCTCCAAAAGTTGAACCCTTGTTACATTTAGTTTTCAGCCTTTTATAGGCCTTTTACAATGCTCCTAAGCTCTCAAAGGCTCGGAGTCTTAATCTATCCTCCCTGTGTTGTTAACTAACTGATGCCCTAACTAGGTAAGCATGGGATCGGAGGTTCCCTCTTTTGATATAAGAGTAACCACATTCAGATATTTTGGTTGCGCTAGCAGGGAGCTCTCTCATGCCATAGATGCCCCATAATCGATTCTGTTGTTTTTGGTTGAGCATTGTCTGCTCCATGATGTTTCTATTTGTTTGTGGCTACATCGCACTAGGCCCTTTTGTTTCCCTTTCCAGTCTCTGTTCTGTGTTGGAATGGCTATTCAGGCCTCTGTTTTCCCTTTAAAGTGCAAAAAATAACTATTTTTCTATTAAACACAGAAAAACGCCACAACTGTGAGAAATCCCACCTATTTTTGTTCTTCTGGACTTCAAAAGTCCTTAAACATGTCCTAATTCTCAATCATCTTCGACCTCTGGGTCGCTATCGCAAGTCGCTAGTGGCCTGGTCCCTTGCTTCCCTTTGTATTTGGAAATATGCTTAAAAACATAGGAAATACATTGAAAATGGCTCCCTCTAGACTTCAAATATTATATATTTCCTTTCCCGCACCCTTTCGGGTCCAAGTCTTATCACATCAGCGCTGCCCAAGCTCCCATTGTATTTTCGTTATATAACGAAAATACACAAAATACATTAAAAATGGCCTTCCCATGGACTTTGAAATCTTATGAAATCTCACTTATAATGCCTTCGGGTCCGCTAATCGGGTCACACACATATATGTGTAAAGGCCTCGCCCCTTAAGGTTTCTCCGATAGCGATCCGGCGACGCGATGTGGGCCATCGATCTAGGCACCAGATCGACTGTCCACATTGCATCGCTGATTGCAATTGCCAATTCCATATTGTTAGCACTGATTTGCCTCTGGTTTCCTCTACCGATTACGACCCGCCGATCCAATCGTCGGAGATCATTGATCGGCGGTGCCTTCCACCCAGCCTGAAGGCCTCTCTGCTTGTCGATTTGTGATTTTCCGGTTAAATCTGGGTTGTTGATCGGCCAGAGCTAAGGGCTACTATGCATTGCTATGTTCAAGCCTGCGATAATGATTTTTTCACTATTTTTCTATGTTTTAGCCTCCCGATAGTGTTTTTCCTCCCTTTGAAGGGCTCTTGGCATGTGATTGTTGTGATTTTTGCATGATCCTTAGGAACATTTTGAAGACTTTGGGAGTGCTAAAGAGCATTTTTGGATCCTTTTTTGGACCAAATGTATCCAAGGCTAACAGGTACTGTCAATATTAATGTGCAGAAGAAATTTCTGAAGCTCTGGTATAAAAAGAAAAAAATGACATTGCAAGATATTTCCATTAATACCCAAGAAGAGGCTATGGAGGCAAAAGCACAAAGCTCTAATAACATTGACACATGAGATGATGAGCCTTTGATGGTCGACAATCAAACACAAACATCAAACCAAGTACCAAAAAAAACAGGTAGTGTCTAAGGAGGTTGAAGCAAAAAATGTTATAGGTACTGATACATCAGATGAGGACTCAGTGGTTGAAGTAATACTCGAATATAAGAAACAACAACAAGCACCCAAACATGTGCCAACTACCAATCAGGCTCCATTAGGTGGTGAATTAAAGAAAGATACACCGTTGGTTAACACTTCAGCATATCACCACCCACATCACCCCACAAGAAAACAACCAACAAGATGGCAATGAATTAGCGACAAGGACAACAACCCCCGCATGACAGATAGAGAGGGGCGACAATCCACCTACTACACATCAACACAGAAGAACCGCCAGGGTCAACTTCCATCTCAAGCGAGTGAGGCACCACCTAGATCAAGGGTTCACCTTTCTCTGGGATTGCTAGATACACGTGCATGGCACTAGTGGACTACTCTTTTGAGTAGATCTTATTATTTGTGTTCTTCTTATGTTTTGGGGATGAAACATGTTTAAGGGGGGTGGAATGTAGTATACCTAGGGGGGGATAATATGGGGTACAGAGGGAGGTACCCAAGGGACTAATGTAATAATGGGATTGGCCATAGTAATAAATAAGGTGGTTAACCCATATCATGTAAAGGACCACAAGTAGTTAGCAATAATGTAATAAGCCCATGGTATTAGATAGATTGTATTGAGGTAACCATGGTAATGACCCATGGTATTGTATGTATGAGGCCTATATAGAGGCTAGAGACTCCCCATTGAGAGATGTCAAGGATTATTATATGAAGAGGCATATGGCTTGTGGAGTGTTCTCCTTCCTTAAGGAGTGAATGTATGGTGTTGCCCTACCTTAAGGGTTTGATTAATGAAGTGAAACATTTCTATATTCAGATCTTGTTATTTCTTGGGTTTATTTCTATTATCATATATTTTCAGATCAGATCTATAACAGAGACTCATCTATTCTTGACACATTGTGAGAAAAATACTGTGAAATATTTTGACTTCTAAGAGTCAATGGAAACATCATATTCTTTTCTATCAGTATTCTATTGGGCAGTTTTTCATATATATAACATGTGTTCCCTTGAAATATTACATCATAACCATGTTCCATCAATTAACCTACACTAATGAGGTCATGCTTCAGATGTGGAACATAATAAACATCAAGTATGTATTTCTATTGATTATTTTTAGTAAGAACATGGACAATACCTTTTCCTTCAAATTTAATGTAGGAACGATCTCCAAGAGTAATTTATGATGTTATGAAAGAATAGAGATAAGCAAGAAGATGTTTGTTAATTGTCATATAATTCTTGCAACCACTTTCCAGCAACCAAAGGTCCTCACTATGAGTGTCTTCAAAACGATGGCAAGAAAGAAACATTGTCTCGAAGGATTCTCCTTCGTTTTTGGAGGGATGGATATCGCCTCTTTGTTGATCTGACTGTTTCTTTCTACATTCAAGTTCATAATGCTCAAATTTCTTGCAATAATAGCATTGAACAATTAGATTTTCTCCATGGTATGCCTCTCTGTGTTTGGTTTTGCAGAGGTCTCCATTGCTTTGCTACATGATGTTGTTTTGATCTGTATGTGCCTCGCTTGCTGCCACCTCTATATCCCATGCCTTTATCTCTACCAAAAGAGATTTGTGCTTTGAAATCTTGTTTCGTGGAATCTTCTACCAATTTGAGTCTTGTTTCGTGTGTTAGAAGTGAAACCGTCAATTTTTCTACTAAGAAAGTTGTAAAATATTTGGATTCCAAAATGGCTATTACAATCATGTCATATTTATTGGGTAAGATTAGACATAATTTTTCAATAATCTTTTGATTTGTAATGATTTCTCCAATGAGTTAGATCTGATTGACTATTCCCATGACTCTAGTCATGAATTGGTACACATTCTTTGTGTCATACATCTTCAACTTTTCAAACTGATCTCTCAATGTCTATAACTTAATAGTCTTCACTATATCATTACCTTGATACACAACATTCAAAATATCCCAAGATTCTTTTGTTTTTAATGCGCTGGTTATCTTGTTCGAGATAGAGTCATCGACTGAGTTTTGTAACTAGCATTTGGTTATGAGCTCCTTCTTTCTTAGTTTTGCAGTGACATTCCTCTAATTATTATTCAGGGTTGCTAATTGTTCTTGGGTCTACTCTACATAACCGTTCGACAGGGTATCCCAACATTCTTAGGCTTGTAAAAAAGTCTCCATTATTAAAGACCAAAACTCATAATTTTTTCCAAGTGGAGTCGGGGTCTGTGGAAAATACCTGGAGGAAGCCATTTCTTCAAATGCAGATGCGCACCTTTTTTTGTTTAAATCTCCTTTTTCATTTTTTTGTAAATTGAATTAAACACCACCACCTTTAAAAAAATCCATTTTTTCTCAACCCCTAACCTAATCAAGTGAAAATGATATGGGGCAATTTTTTTTATTAACTTGAATTTTTTTAGTGCCCAATACAATAGGAATCAACTCAAATGAAGCTCATTAACATGTTCTAAAAAATAACAGAAAATTACTACTATTTTGCTGTTCCAGAAATTATAGATTTGTGAATTAGTAACCAAATCCAAGTATCTCAATGATGAATATGAATTTTAAAAGTTTTTATAGGGATGCATCATGCTTGTGACTCTATAAATAACCTGCAAAACAAATCACTTCAATCACTTAACCAATGTAACCTACAAGAAAAGAATCATGAATAGTAAATGCAGAAATAAGAGATGCAAGTGAAAAAGACATTCAAAGGACATAAAGAAATGATAGGAGATGGCTTTGAGGCTCCTAGGATGGCCAATCCCAAATAAAATCAAATTCTTATGAAAGAAACCAATATTTAGAAGCTAAAAATGGCACCAAACTTCATTATTTGAATCAATCCAAGTACATCCTTGCTAGAAATGAAAGTGGAGCTACTAAAGAACAAGTTTTCTCCACAAGAATAATAAGAAATACATGCCTCCAGAGGAAAATTCGAATTCGTACTTATAAAAACTAATGGGGAATCATTCTCATTCAAAGGAGGAAGCTTTCCCCTCCAAAATCCCTCAAATAGTGGATCTAGTTCCGAACACTAGGAATTTGCATTAAATGACAGGGAACACATTCCTAGATTTTCTCATTCATTGGAGCTCTAGAATTTGTCAATAGTTTCATGATAATTTGTCCATTTATTATCCAATATTTATCTTCCTGTAGTAGGGATAAAGTCTGCAGATTATCTCTTCCTCCAAATGTTCATAATAAGCCCAATATTCTCACAATATCCTACAAAAATAAATAATATTAGGCACTTAATATGCAATTATCTCTAAACCTTCCTAAGAACATATTAAAGCTAAAAAAACATTATTAAGTGTATAAGGATAGATTTAATATAGCATTTATGTTCCTAAGAAAGGTTAGATGGGCCTTAATTTGTGTCTAATTTAGAGGCCCGTCACACCCCCTTATTGAAACTGTTGCTCATCCTCTAAGCAACATGTCCATATTATTTCCATGTTGTTCTTCTTTTATGCCTTAGATGAATTTTATTGTGTCCCATACTGATGTGGATGTATCTTCCCCTGTTGGATAAGATTTTTGTGTATCTCAATTTCCCATCATTCCTTTGATTCTCCCTCTTGGTTTTAGTATTTTAGAAGTATTTGTTGATTCTCTGCCTCTCATGAATTCAATGAAATTTTATCAATGTGAAACAAGGAGTTTCTCTTTTCTGCTATAGGAGTGAGAGTTTCTATGGAAACAAAGGTAGAATAAATGTTCTTTTTATGATACCGAGGAGAAGGGAGAATTCAACATGCAACCCAAGACACTTTATCCTTAATTACACAAATTCACTAATCTTTCTTACTGAGATTTAAATATGTGGCAGCTATGGAGTATGCTTTTGATAATTGAGAAAGTTTTAAGGGTTTTCATGCCAAGCATTGGTGGGAAAATTTTGTACTTACCCTTTCCCTGATGATTCTTTCCTCCTTCTTTGGGTTTGAGGGTAACTTTGTCTTCTACCAAGTTTCTTGTAGCAACCTGTGACTTTCCTGTAGCATTTTTTGCAGACCCTGTAGGTTCCTATGCAATGGAGGTTGTTTTAGCAGAACAATTTTTTGATAATCTTGTTTCAAGGTTGAGGAAAGAAAAATTACAACATGCACCCTTTCCCTATTCAATACACCATATTCGTAAGCAAATGCTCAACCAATCCAGCTGTTTTCTATCAATAGAATCCAAAGCGTAAATTTGCAGAGTACTTTTTCTTGATGATTGAGGTGCTTTTGGAATCCTTATGCCAAATGTTATAGAGAAGGAATTTTACTTACTTTACCTTTGAATATTTTCTTTCTTCCTAAGGCTCTAGTGGTTGTTCTGGGCGAAATTTGCCTTCCAATAGCACTCGGTTAGCTTCCTATAGAAAATTTGTTCTTCCTATAACAGTTATGTTCCTTCCTGTAGCAACTCTATTCTTCTTGTAGTAGTTATGTTCCTTCCTATAGCACACAACCTGACACCTGTAGTAACTAATCTTTGCATGCAAAGAGTTGTGGGTCCACCTTTTATTTTTACTTTTTTTTTTTTATTTGTTTCATTGCATACAAAATAAACTTAGAGTGCTTTGAGTTTAACTGAGTTGGACCTCACTTACCCCTAGGCACTCCTTGTCCTCCATCACTAATAAATGATTACAACCCACTTTCTCAATTCCTCTTCACTTTTGTCTTGTTCCTCTCCCACACATGTGTGTGTGTTGGTGGAAAGGTGAAGTTATCTGCAAGATAAGGCTGAGGTTTCTCTGCTACTCATTTTGGCTATAAATAAACCTTTTCCTTCATACACTTGCAACATTTGTCAAGCTAAAATAAGTTCATAGGAAAGTTTTAGAGGGTTGCATACATGAACCTTATCCTAGGTGTGTTTTTGTAGGTGATACTGGAGTTGTTGATGTGACTGTTGGATCTACTAATTTGACCAATGGAACACTGATATGATTGTTGGAGCCTAATATATTGTTGGAACTCTTCCTGACGTGATTGTTGGAACCTATAAGTAGTGGCTGGAAGGTTGTTGTGATTGTTGGAATTCCCTCTGAAGTAGAAAATGTCACTTTCATCTATTGTTTTCCACTAGATGGAATCTTTTCATTGTTGTGATCAAAATATAGGTTCCACCATGGATCAAAGGTTGTTGTTGGAGATGAGTAGTGATCTTGTAGTAGCTTTGCAAAGGTCCTTTAGATTCCTAAAATTCAGGAAATGACTCTCAAATGTCTTCATGATGATTGGTTCTTCATTCTAGTGCTCTCAATTTTGGTATTGTAGGGTAAATTGTAAACTGCTACAGGAATGTATTTCTTCTTGTAGCAAACACAAAAACCCTTCTATGACAACAATATACTTCAAATAATGCTTCCAAAAACACTGATAATTCATGATAAATCTATTGACAAGGATAAAAAACCTTGGTTGTGGTGAAAGTAATGAAATAAGGGGTGAAAATATGGGTTTTCCATGGACAAAGATGAATTTTTTTATGGAGAAGCGGCTAAATGGTGTGAAGGATGGATGATGGAGGTGTGGTACACTTATTTCTTCATTCCTCCAAGGAAAACATAGGATATGACCCCCCTCTTTATTATGATCACACTCTTGTACCAATTTTGGTCCTCCTGTCACAATTTTGGTTACTCATGTAGCAATTTTGGTCTCTCGTGTTGCAATTTTGGTTGCTCCTATAGAATTTTAGGACAATCTCCTATAGAAAAATTCTTTTATCCATATATCTCAAACAGTAGAATGGATTTACCTAAAACAATTTGAGAATTTTTCCATCATCCTTATGCACCTTCCCATAAAAAATATTGACCAATTGATGCACGAATCTTGAGAAAAAATAAAAATGGTTGTAGGTGATGGAAGTCTATTTCTTGAAACGTGTGCGCTAGAATTTGCTGAAATTCCTTGAGAATGTTACCATCATCCATATGCATCTTCCCATGAAACATATCGGCAAATGGATGCACATTTTTCAAGATATGGTAAAAACAATTTTCTACTCTATGTATTTTGGCCTCCTGTAGCAAAACAAAAATCCCTTGTAGCATTTTAGGATAGCGAGGAAATTTAATGGGAAAGGCTTGGAAATGATGCATGGATGCTGAAAATTGATGAGGTTGATTCATTGAAATGCACATGGTCATGTTGGAGCATCTGAGCAAAGGAGCAAAAATTCCAAGTTTGACTTCCCTTGACTAGGTTTTTGATCAATTTTTTCTTTAGGTGCTAAATTGTTCTTGTTGCTTGCAAAGGTTGGAGAGAACCTGCATTCATCATAGAGAGATACATGGAGAAAATAATTTTTTTCATTTTTTTTTCTTTTAGGCCTACTAGCTACGTCAATGAGGTTTTCAACTAGTAGGTCTACCTAGGCACCTCAAAGGAGGTTTTCACCTAAGATCTTTTCTTTTTCTCTTTTTTTATCTCTTTCCAACACATTGACCTCCTCATGGAGGTTTTCAATCAATGAGCCAATATTAGGTGCCTCAAAGGAGTTTTTCACCTAAGATTTTATTTTCCCCCTTATTTTTTTTCTATCCTACTCTACTTGAAAAAAATTTCTCTTTCAAGTATAGGAATACTTCCAATGGAGCCATGTGAACATCAGTATGACAAATAAACTGATATGTAGGCTAGAAATATATGCTTTGACATGTACCCGAATTTTAGAGACTAAATGCTTTGACTTTGACAATATCAAGCACAATTGAAGAAGAGAGTGATGCTCCATATTGTTGATTTTCTGGAACCAAACCTCAATATAGTTTTGATGCCCTTGGTTTTCTTACTCATCTAGATAATTCTTCATGTCTTCTTCTACCATGTCATTCAAATCTTCCTCTTTTTGTTGACTATTCTCTTGAACACATGGAGGATCTGATGATAAACATGAGGGAACTTTCTTAATCTTTAATTCTGATTTTTTCTCTTCATCAAGTGTAGCCCATGATTCCTTGGTCTTCTCATTCGAATATTCTTTTTTTTATTGTTATCCTTCATTGAATTCAATAGAATCTCTTTTCTTCAATACACTTCATGAGCTAAGATGAATATCATTTAGATCAAGAGGATTTGTTTGGAAGTATTGTGCCTCAACATTGTAAGAGAATTGAGATACTTCCATGTATGGGTTTGGAAATGGTGGTATAGGTAGTTGAGTGGGAGTGGATCTTTGAGATGGGTGTGATTGAGGTTGTGGTTGTGGTGGAGGTGGATGGCAGGGATAACATGGATTTGGGTATGGAGTATATTGAGGGAAATATTTAGGATATTTTGGATTTGTCCCATAAGGTCCTTGCCAAACTTGTTGCCAAGATTCTTTTTTGGATTGAGATGGCCAAGGTTGCCAAGGAAAGGGTGTGTTCCAATTACTTTGAGATGGATGTGTATAGCCTTGAGATTGTGAATTAGGTTCTTGCTTCATACCAATTTAACTAAGTTGTCATGGTCTTCTTAGACCTACATACCATAATTGCTTTGGTGATTTACTTGTTCCATTGTCCTCCTGGTAAACTTCCTTCAACCTCAATAATTATGGACAATATTTAGTAGCATGTGATTATTCTTGGATAACACAAATATCAATATATTATTTTTGCTCATTTTTCATTCTTAACATTTCTACTTGTTCGCTTAGATTGCTAAGAATTTTTGTTTTAAAGTTATCAGGAAAATCTCCAAGTTCATCTTGACCTACCAATTTTGATGTTGATTTACTTACTCTTTCCCTTCGTCTTGATATGCACATGCATGTTTCATAAATTTCTTCAAATGATAATTGGTATATATCACCTCTATGCATGAGATCAAGGAGATCAGTCCACTCATCTCTAATTTTTCTAAGAGAGATTTAATATAACTTTTATATGCCTAAGAAAGGTTATATGGACCTTAATTTGTGTCTAAATTAGAGGCCCATCAATTGGCTATACCAACTACCCATTAATATTTTCACTGATGTTGATTGCTTCTTATTGATTTCTTGGAGAGATGAAAAAAATGGTACTCTAGTCAAAACTGGTTAGGTATGGCTTCAACCTTAACGAAACAATCTACAACTTGATTTCTTTCATATTCCAAGAATGGTACAATCAAATTCATTTGATGGATCTATGGAGTAGTTGGTATTAGTTTCAACAACTATGTCTACATTGAGTTTCATATTCTTGTTTATTTTAGAAAGTGACCAATAAACGCAGAAGAAATTAGTTTATTTCTTATAAGGGCACCTGGGGACTCTTTAGCATATTGATTTCCATCTCATCCATGGAGGAAAATATTATTGGTTTGGTAGATTAATTTGACTACAAATACCTTTAATAATTTCGATACAGGCCACACCTACAGTTGCCATTTAATCATGCTTAATAAGCATGAAATTAAATTTGAATCCAAAAATCTAAGAAAATGTTCTCTTGCACTCATCTTTCATGCTTTTGGAAGCCTAATTTAAGGGAGCTTCCTCACTAACCAAAATCTGAACATACTTGCCAAATTATGTTTTAAGATATCTAGTGAAAAAGAGAGTTTAGCATTTAGTTAACAGAAGTAATGGATAACACATACTAGATTGAAGACAAAATGATGTACCCATGAGTTCCTGTTGAGGAAGATGTTCATTTTAAATAACAGATATTCAGGGGTTGATTAATCATCTTTCAAGGGAGTTTCTCAAAACAATTTTCATATACAACAAAATAGTGATATGTAGACTTTAAATTGGGAAAATAATTCCTTTTTTTATCTTCACTTCAAAAATCTCTTTCAAATGATCATTAAATCAAAGTAAAGCTAAATATAAACCTAACCCTGTAAAATTGTGGTAATTGGGCATATCAAAACAAAAATAACCTTTAAAACATTCTTAACCTAATGTTTGAATGCATCTGGGACAACTTTAGATTGTGAGCCATATAGGTTGGTCATGTTTTGTAATGAAAAGATTACAACATATTTTCAAAGAACTAACATCCATTAGACATACCTGTGTTTTTCTTTTGTGGGAATTACGGTTGGTCACTCCCTCGTTGTTAAGAACCTGAGGATTTATATTTGGGAAGAGGCACTTTGTCTGCTTCATTGTATTTCAAGTCTTCTAAGAGAATCTCATAATGCCTTTTGACTTCCCTTGGGCATCTTCTAGTAACCATATAAGCCACATTATGCCAATAATCAGGTGTGCCTTTGTCATAGATAGTTAAAGCCTTCTCTAATTGTTTTTTTTTGTTGAGAAGTCTAGTTTGTTCCATTGTTATTAGAAGAAGGCCTTCCTGGTAAAGAAGCAGGTTGACAATTTCAATTTCTAGCCCGTTTGCAATTCATTTGGGCATTTCCCTTCCCAATTTCATTTCAACAGTATGCTTCCCTAGCTTAGGGCATATGTCTTAAATGAAAAGCTAAGTAAATATAGAATAAAATATAGTTAGATGGTTAGATGGAAATCTTGAAGGACATAGTACACAACTAAACACGTAGCTATGGCTACTAATACAAGATCAAAATGTCAAAGCATATACAGTTCCATTACAACACTGGTTGTGCATATCTTCAATTGAAGATCATCTAAATTTACACAAAAATTATGTTGGTAATTTCCCCTTCATATTGATAGAGTTATGACAGTGGTGCCCCCTCGATGTTGAAGAAGCTAAGACGACGCTACAATGGTGAGGTGGTCTAGGAGGTGGAGGTGGTGCGTTAATGAATAATTTATTTGTTTAACGAGAGTAATTATCTCCAACACTCACCCTTAATTATGACCGACAACTTAACCATGACTGAACATAACTTAAACATGTCTGTTGGTTTAGGTCTCAAATAGGCTTACAATGACTCGAAAATTTCACATCAACTCTTTTGTTGGATTTCTTTGTCCTTTTCTTTCAAATCCTATATCCTCTGAACTACTTCATCTTTGTCCTTTTTTTGTAGGCTCCAAATTTCAGCTTCTTCATTTGTTATTGCAGCTCTTCCATCGTTATATCTTTGTTTATCATAAAGAGATAGAAAATAATTAAGATTGTCCATGCATGTCCTCTACTTCTTCAAAAATATACTTGTATGTGGACTGCTACCACATGCCATCTTCTATAGTTTTCTCTTTATCATACAATCTATCAATTTACTACATTAGAAGTCCATAATAAAAATTTATCTCTTCAGGACTCCAATACATTAAGATTTCATTGATATTTTCATTTTCTACATTGTCCATGTTGCCTTCAACATTCATTGTTGCAAATTCTAGGCAAACTTCATCAACACGTGGTGTTTCAAGCCATGCTTCAAGGAGCTTTAATTCTTCTAAAAAAATTGTTTCTTCTTCTTGGTTGTTGCTAATATCTGCACACTCAAAATCAATGTTAAGTTTATATGGAAAAACATCTTTAGAACCATATTGATTCTATTCATTCTGGAAGACAACTTGTTAATTTTTCTTCATCAAAGTTAACATCAACAATTTCAATTGTTGGATCCACCAAACCACTTGCTTCCCCACTAGTAGCTTTATCTATGCCAAAATCAACTCTTGTTGGTAACACAACATCAACATTGTGATCCACTTTCAAGTGGGATTCACTAAACTCTTCATCTTTCTTTAAATTTGTTGTTACAAATCCACCTTCCTTTTCATATTCAAACATTGCTGTAATAAGTTATACGACACTACTATGTTCAACTTGATTACTCCCCATTACATGAAAAATCCTCTCAAAGATATCCCAAAACTCTTTTGCACTATTTGCTCGACCAAATTCATATGAGTTACTAGAAAAAATATTGTCATCTATTGCTAACATAGTAAGAAATAATGTTAATATGTCTCTTCTCTCATCATGGAGGTTTACGTAACCTTCTTGAACAAGATGCCATAAATAAGATGAACAAAGTAACTCTTCCATTTTATTTGCCCAAAGTACATAATTCATAACTGTGAAATACATAACTGTAAATACGACAAAATGTTCATCAATATTTTTAATTCAACTATCTCCTCTATCTCTTCACCTTTATGAGCTTGATTTCTTCTTCATTTTTATTGATCTTTTCCATATCTCCATTAAGATTATTGTCTTTATTAGGTATATGTTCCTTAGCTACATCTAGAAAAACTCCATATTTTTCTGCAAAATATGTTGCCTTTGTCATTGAGCAGAGAGACAGGGATGTATAAGTATGTTCGTCCATCCATATGACAAGTTAACACCAACCTTTTAATATAAACATAAATTATTCTCTAAATAGATAAATAATGTTGGCTATAATAATAAAACAATGAATATGTTGTAAAGTAAAGAATTAAAAAAAAAAAAGTGAGTAAGATGTTTAAACTTTATACTTTAAAAAAAAATCAAGAGGAGATTTAAATAAATTATTTGAAGATTTATGTGAACTAATTTACGTGGATTTCATATATATCTTTATATAGAATTTTTTTATGAAAATAAGATCTTTTAATACAAATTAATATTGATATATACTTAAAAATATATAATAAAAAAACAATTGTAATTTTCTCTATAAAATGTATCGATATACATTATGTAAAATGTTATATTATCGTATATATATAGAAAATATTATAATGTATATATCATAACAAATAAATTTTATGCGTAAAATGTTCATTTAATATTATATATTTTATATAGCATTAAAAAATACAATACAAACAATACAAAAATATACTTCATATTTTGCAATTTCAAAAAAAATCATTAATTTTTTTTTATCTCTCAACTCATATTAAATCAGTACTTAAAATAAACATAAACTAAACTTTATACTCTCGCAATTTATTTTAATCTTTGAGTCTCCCTTCAACGGATATGCATTCACCTTTTATTTTTTTAATTTTATTTATTTACTGAAGCACACTTTGAAAATAATCCAATATCAAAATGGCAAATTTCTTGAATACCCAAAAATACAGCTCCGACAAATATCAAAACATAATTTATCCCGATTTCACGTTTCCATTTATCTTTTAACGTATATTCTTACACCACGAAAAAATCAATTTACTCCACATACGCCTCTCATTATCCAAATATAACTGAAATAACTTTCAATTCAAAAGCTTAAAACCTTTTTTCCTAAAACACCTCAAACTTCTCCAAATCTATCTTGTACTTAAAATCTTGTGCTTTCTTGAATAATTTAAGAAACATAATTCAAATGTTAAAGCTTTGCTCAAACCTTCAGCTTGCAGCGTCTAGGGCTACCGCCCTTTGAAATAAATACAATCTGGTATTTATCTATATTGTGGATCGATACTTTGCTCACAACGACTGCAACGATGGCTTGCGGACTGGATCACAACAGCAACAGGATGCGGCAATCTTTAAAATGGTGCTTGCTTTAACTCTTGGAATTATGACTGTTATCGTTGTGTGCAGAAGCTGAATCTTTATCCCAGAAGAAAAGTACAAGACTGTCGGGTTTTAAGGCAGAGCTCTGTAGAGAGAGAGGAACTGGGGGAAGAGGGGGCGCGTCTACAATGCCTTCCAATATCTGCACCACTTTACTCATCGATGGCCTTTCATCTTCGTCGTCCTGGATGCACCATCCCGCTACAATGGCAGCCCTCTTCACCTGTTCAGTTTCTGCATCGTTCATCAATTTCTTATCAAGCACCTCCATGGCGTTTCCGCTGTTGATCTGAGCAACAGCCCACGTGGGATAGAAAGATTCTGAGTCCCCGTCCATGTTTCTCCGCCCTGAAATGATTTCAAACAGTGTCATTCCGAAGCTGTAAACGTCGGCCTTTGTAGTGATCGGCAGGCCGGAGAGCCACTCTGGGGCCAAGTACCCTCTGGTTCCTCTCATAGTCGTTAGAACATGACTAAACTCTCTGCCCAGGAGTTTGGCCAGCCCGAAATCGGCGATTTTGGGGCAGAAATTAGAATCTAAGAGGATGTTTTCCGGTTTGATGTCGCAATGGATGATACAGTCCCTGCACTGCTCGTGCAGATAAGCGATTCCACGGGCAGTCCCCACTGCGATGGCGAAGCGCGTTTTCCAGTCCAAGACCTTGTTCTGATTCTCATCATCGCTCCCGGTTTTGTGGAATAAGACGGAGTTAAGGGAGCTATTGGGCATGTATTCATACACCAACAGTCTTCTGGAGCCCTCGGTGCAAAATCCCCTCAACCGAACCAAATTGAGATGGTGTGTCGTTCCAATTGTGCTCACCTCCGTGCGGAACTGTTTCTCTCCTTGACTCACACCCTCCAGTTTCTTAACCGCCACCAGAGAGCCGTCTGTTAGAGTCCCTTTGAATACGGAACCAAAACCCCCACCTCCCAGCCGCTCAGAAAAGTTCTTCGTTGCATTCTGCAGCTCCTTGTAAGTAAATACAGCTAGCGTTCCTGCTGTGTATTCCGTTACAGACGATGGCGAGCGCCTGCGACACCAGATAAACAGCGACACAAAGGCCAGAATAGCAATCAGACCGCTCACAACGCCACCTACTATGCCTGCAAGTGCTTTCTTCTGGCTGGAATTAGAAAAATTGGTTATATCAGAGGCATCTAATCGCAGGAACAGAGAGATTCCGCCTGAAGAATCGTAGAGATTTAACAATTCGCCGAACCACATTACACAGCTCTCTGAAGTGCCCTTAAGAATGTGGGCATATGCAGTGCACGAACAATTGCTCAGACAGGCCTCCTGGCACTGCCTTTGCCCTGTGTATAGAACCCCATCCGGGGGCGTAGATTTGCCACTCAGCTCTACAAACCCGTCCGTGGTGGTCTGGTTTCCGGAGTGTCTGCATTGTAACGTCGTCTTTCGAACACAGCCGCTTGACCACTGCTGAGATTCCCATTCGCGGGTCTCCTTGGGAACAAAGCCCGGCACGCAGTTGCAAGACTTAACATTGTTATTGTTACACGATCCGTAAGGGCCGCACAAGGCATAAGCCTCGCATGTAGAGAGAGGTTGCTGCCAGATCTGACTCCATTCGTTTCCCACCAATATGTACACTCGCATTTCTCCGGATTTATCCATTACGAAACGCGACAGATAGGTCAATCCATGATCTGCATAAGAATAGATGAAATACTTGTACGTACCGTTATTGAAATAGCTGTAATTGTGGAGGGGAATTGGCGTCATATTGGGAGTGTTTGGAAAATATTTGCCATTCCAAACACCCGTATCCCAGTATATGGTCTGATTCTTCCACGTCAGCACGAACTCCTCGGCTCCATTTGGATCCATCTGAAGGGCGTAAGGCCCCGGACTTGGATCCCAAGGATTCTTCCACGACGTTACCTTCTGGCCCGTACTGATCTTCATCCCTGGCAGCCACGTATCTCCAGCCGGGTGGTCGAAGCTCTGCCAAATACTTTCAGAGGTATTCTCAGCACTCAGCACGACCAAGTTACCAGTATCCATTATCACAGCCGAAGAGGGCTTTTTTCCGTTTCCCTTGGAGGACCAAACGAGGGATGCCCCATAGAACAAAACGAGACTCCCATCCTCTGTGAGATTTAGAACGCCGGACGCATTTTGCAGTGGCTGTTCCCCATTGGCTACCCAAGCGACTGTCAGAGGCGATACCGTTGCATACCAAATACCCAGATACCAGTTTTTAACGTTGTTGTTGTTGAGATTGAAAAAACCGAATTTGAAGATACCGCCCTTAGAAATTCTGGTATCATTACCAGTCAGAGAGGCACCTAGCACTAGGCTGTCCGAAGCTCCGTCTGCCGCATCGCTGGGCTTTATCTGAAGCAGCGGGAGGAGGATGAGGAAAAAACAACCCACAATCTGCGATTGCTGATCTCTCCTCGCCATTCTGAACTCAATGCGATGCAGCAGTGATACAATAGTAAGTGCCTTATAACGTGTGATGTTGGATTACTTGAACACCAGAGGCGTCGACTTTTCCAATTGACTGGCATACAGCAAGCAAATACTTTCCTATCTCAACAAAGTTTAGACTTATAGAAATCAATAATCAAATATATTTATAAAGTGAAAATTTAATTGAATTTACAGCAAGCAAATACTTTCCCATCTCAACATATTACCGGGGATACTAGTATTCAAAGAAAAGAATGTTAGGTGAGATGAATGTTCAAGATAAAAATGGATGTAACACTATTAAAATTATAGATTTTTAAAATATTAAATTTTTATAATTATAATAAAAATTTCTAAACAAATATCAAATTTTATTGAAATCCTAAAAAAAATTCTAAAACTATATTGAAAATCTTAATCTAGTATTAAGCTTATAAAATGTATAGTTTTTCTTTCTCCGTAAATTAAGTTGATTTCTCAGGGCTGTAGCATTGTCTAATTATCAGAGCGCGTTCATACTAGCCTGATTACATTTTTTCAACAGAATAAAGTTTGGAGTTGTTTATAATGCGACTTTTTGGAGATTCCGGTGACGGAATCCGGCGGAAGAAATTGAGGTTAAATCATGATTTGTTGCAGTTAAAATGGTTTTTTAACTGCATATTTCGATTCAGCACCATGAAAAACCCTTGGGACGCTTTGATTGTGCAGAAACTAGCTATCAAACATGAGATTCAATAAATTGCTGCCGGATTTTAACCGGAAAAACCCACCGGAAAGACTTTCAAAAAGTCGCATTATAGACAACTGCATAAAGTTTACATAGTTATTTCAAGTCAAATTGATACTGCGTTTAGAGCATGATTTGAAAAATAAATAATTAAAACTTTCACGAAACCAACTAGGATGCGGGCCTGTTGGGTGGGTGGCAAGGCAGTCGGTATTTTCTTCCTTTCCGAATAGTACGAATGGCGGAAAGTAACCCTCCACGACTCTATCGATATGAAGTATGGAGGTTTGGTTCGGTGCCCCTTATCTTCTATGTTGACGTACCTCGCACACTTCGAGAAAGTCCAGGGTCAAATTTGTACAGCGCTAAAATTACGACTAAAGGAACAAATAATTGAAATTTGAAGCCATAGTCGTACCTCATTTAATCTATAAAAGAAACAAACAAAATTTAAAATCTCAAGTCAGATTTGTACAACGAAAATAATTGAGGTGGAAGGTTATGAAAACTCACATTTGCCTCACAGAGGAATGCTATGTTACCAGATAAGTATCATACTTGTGTAATGCTTATCCATTAAAACTTAGTTAACACAGCTATAAACTATCAGGTAAAAGGAGGTTGATGCCACAAGAATTTATCGGTGTTTTATTCGAGCGAGCAAAAGCCGGTGAGCCTGGAAACATTAAAATTTGGCAAACAATATGCATTTAGCAAGAGTGCATTGTTGTCAAGGTTAGAATATATATGATCGGATTTAAATGTTGTAGATTCTAGTAATATCTTGATTTACATAATATGTAATGTTTCACGATTTCAAAAATTTGACTAAGATTTATGTTTGAGATTGTTAGTACGTTAGAAAGTAAATGATTTACATCATGTATAGTAGAGGCCACTCTACATCATTGGCTCTTGATCTTATTCTGTTTTGTTTTTTCTTTGTCTTAATCTCCATGCCTTCAGCCATAGCCATGGTTGCTACAGTTGCTAAAGAGTCGAGCACTATATTCATGTAGATGGAAGACATTAATAGAGGATAATCCTAGTTGGGCACTTGCCTGTCTCAACATCTTGTCATGGAAATAAAGAAACATCCTTATTAAGTTAATTGTTTTCTAAATTTATTCTTTTAAGTTCATAAGCATTTTATAAGCATCCCACTACTTTTTTCATTCTCATGGATCCCATCAATGGAGCCAATAACAATGTGATGCACACATTTTATTGCAAAATAACCCCATGTACAAAGTAGATCCCAGATATAGTTACACAAAAAACACAGGATCCTAGTGATAGAGGATCCCATTATAGAGCATCATAGAGGATCCTAGGAGGAAAGGGGACTACACATAATTTGTTACAATGTGATAGAAAAAGAAGAGGAACCAGTTATGATAAAGGATACTCCTCATGGAACCCTCATGAGAGGGTGCAAAGAGGCTCAATGGATCCTAGGAGGAAAGGAGATCATATAAAGATTGAAAAAAATGTGATAGAGAGGGCATAGGACCCAACAATGATAGAGGAGACACGCTATTGAGCACTCATGAGATGGGGATGACATTAAAGAATAGGGAAAATTGTATGCTTCACTTGCATTTCTCATTGTATATGTACCTCCTCTAAATTACTAGCAAGGAAGAGACAAACGTACTCCTTCCTCTTCTCTCTTCATAAAGTTTACTACCTATCTGAATTTCAAAAGAGACAGTTTGATTTGTATTGTTAGTCTTGATCTTGAAAAAACATTCTGAACTATTATTAATGGAGTCAATGGATTTTAGTTTATATATATAATTAATCTATCTTGTCACAGTCCACCTCGATAATTCCACTACTATATCCGAGGAAACCATGGATTGCAACACATATAATTACTTCTTGTAGTAGTATAATGACATCCCATCAAAGAATTTCATTCTTTTATTTTGACAACTAGGTTTCACTTAAATATTTCTAACAACAAATGCATTTGTTGGTTGCAGTATATGTTTAACTATCGACCCAACATTATTATTTCAATCCAGAGTTTGTGGAATTGAAGACGAATCACCATATATGCCAGAGAAAGACTCCAGAGACATGCAAAATTAAATCCTACTCTATCCTAAAGACTAGTTATTTCACACCTTCAAGTTCCTACAAACACTAGTTAATGCTCTATTCTAATATTGCAATAAATTACAACTTATTAGAAAAAAAAAATCCTATCTACTAGCCATGTGGAAATTCAAGCATTGAATTTCAACTAAAGTGAGCAACTTCAATGTAAAAATTGTCTTAATAAACTAGAGAGGAAAAAAGTCAAAATCTTTGGCAAACTTCACATTGTAAAGGGACTGTAAAATTTACTCTCCATTCCACACACAATGCAGAGCATAAATTCAAGAGAAGAAATAAAAAATTTTAGAAGTCTACACATAGTCTTATGTTAGTTACTCTACATAAAATCAAATGGAAAATGGAAAGGTCTCAAATACGCTTAAACAACATGCCAATTCAATATAAACATGCTACCTATATAATCTAGGAGTCATACGAAAGAATGGCAGTATTTCAACTCAATCGGGTGCTCAAAATCCTCTTAGAACCTGCAAATCGATTATGAACCCTTACAAATGAACCAATTCAATCTTACAACAAAATATGAGTTTTGGAAATAAACAATGTTGCCACAATACAATAAGAGAACTTATGAAAAAGAACAACGATGCTATATAGTTATGGAAGCACAAACATTACTCTACTTACAAATACTCATGAAAGCCACAAATAATTTATTCAATGCCCATATCCTTTTATAAAACAATCCATAACTTTATATCTGTTGAATGAACATTCATCAAAAGATTAAGGCAACATGAATGTGCATACTAAAATATTACTAATAAATTTCCAATCAAGCAAGCAATATGCATATAGATACAAACTTTGTTCTTGTACTCAACACAACAGATTGAGGGATATCATTATAATGAGTTATAAATCATAGTAGATCTATCGAATTTTGTATAACACATAAACGAAATAACCCAAACTTTAGTATATCAATTGTATCCTAAATCGAACAAGTACTCCAAGTCAGAATAGTTTTGGTATACAAGTCAAGGAGACATTTATAATTGAGTCATATTGTATATCTTTTCTTCTTTCTAAGAGTAATCTATTTATATAATACAAAAGGTAGTTACAGAGTGTCCTGGTCGGAAAGGGACCCGGCCCAAATCAGCATGCTCCCATTAATAAAATCTGAGACTGCCCCAATAGAGGGGAAACTAGTTTGAAAGAGAAAAAGAGGACCAAAAAGACACCGGATTTAACCACAGTTTTTTGAAGAGATCAAAAAACAACATTGCAAACCCACCCAGAAACCAACAGTTCGTCTACACTGGACCGCCAACCCTCAGAAAATCTGAGGCCACTTAAGACAAAACAGAAAGAAAAACCAAGAACTAAGAGGAGTGCCACCTGGCAGATGTGATGTGCGTAACGAATTCCTCTGTGGTAGGTTCCTCCACAATCAGACAAGCCCAGTCATCCGGGTTGTCCGACTCGCCACATCCCACCTCCTGTTGAGCTCCCTCCCTGCTGTTGGCTTCCAACTGTGGGCCCGACGTGTCCTCCATGCGGCTTTCCACGGCCTGTGTGTCGCTTTGAAGGCCCAAGTCATCGTGTGAGATGCCAGCAATGGCCTTCCCATGCCGTCTGTTCTGACCACCATTACCACCTTGTTCTTCGTTGTTGCCTCTATTCCGACTTGGACTAGCTCTGTGCATCTCCTCCATGGGAATTTTCATAGGGATGTTCTACTCAGCCTCTTCAGTGATGGAGATGGAGACAGTGGCGACAATGACCGGGCAGTTTAGAGAGCTACAGAACCGGAACTGCGTCGTGTTGGGGACCTGGTGTAGGGGCAGAGGAAAAGGAGCAATATGCACAGCCACCTCTTCGTGACCAGAGCAGTGGAGGCCTGCTCTGCCACAACCACTTCTGGTGTTTGGATTTTGGGGATTTTCCGCAGAGGAAGCCGGGGAATCCGAAATGCTTTGATGTCAAGCCTGAGAACAAGAGCTACCTCCTCACATGCCACCATGTTTTCTATGCATACGGTGGCGAACCATGGTGGAAAAAGGAGCAAAGAATGAGTGAGGGGAAGAAGAAGGAGAATAGACAGGGGAATTTTGCGCAGAGGTAGCAGAATGTTGGAGAACAAGAGCTGAGTTGCAGAGATTTGTTTGGGAATGGTGGTAACCATTGCCCAAGTCAAGGCAACAAACAATCCAGCAATGACGCCCCGTGCTGGTTCTCTCAGTTGGTTCTTCCACCTGCGAAGGGCAAGCGCAGTGAAACAGGGGTAGAATGCCTGGAATGTGATCAGGCGCCATGGTTAAACAAGGAATGGATCTACCTCGAATGTAGCATTCATTTAATGCTACCTGCGAGGTGCCCTGAGGATCATTTACTCTGGTCTTGGGATGATTGCTGAGGGCCAAGTGGCCACCCCATTCGCCGTCATCCCGTCTCATCACCATAAACTCATTAATGGACACCCGCATCCGGGGATTGAGCTTCCTGTTGCACCAGGGCAGTGCAAATTTGCAGTTGATTTTGGTCATATATGATGTCGAGAATACCGTAGTGTAGGATCTGGTCCTGATTTGTCCCAATGTTTGCTAAAAGATCAGCAACTTTGTTACAATCCCTTTTGACATGAATAAAATTTATTGCTTTTCTGTCTTTTATCCATTTCTCTATTGTTTCAAGCCTAGTCATTAGTGTCCAGCTATTGACAACTCAAGAAGCCGTGCTTCCTTGTTGTATTTGAATGGCCATATTGATGAGGATGTGAGTGTCCCCTTCTATAAGGATGGGATAAAAGTTATGCTGGTTAGTGAGCTTCATACCTTGCCACAAGCCTTCCAATTCTGCAGAGTTGTTCGTGTCCCATCCAATAGAGCCAAAAAAAGATAATAGGGGTTGGCCCTCATGATTTCTAAATATGCCTCCATATCCTACTTTGCCTGGGTTGCCTTTGGAGGCGCCATCAAAATTTAACTTAATCACTCCTATTGGGGGGCGTGACCAATATGAAAGCTGCTTGGTTGTGATGCTGGTTCTATTGGTATTCAATAGTGCTTATGGTAGTTGTAGATTCCAGTTGGCCCATATGCTTAATTCCTATGGCTAGGTTGGAAAGTCCTCCGTTGTCCATTGATGTAATGCAAGAGTTTCCTTGATGTTCTAACATAGGTTAGTCCATATTATTTGTAAGGAAGTTTTATGATTTTTGAAATTCTCTTATTTCTTTCCTTCCAGATTATCCATAGAAGGAGACCTAGCAAGATGGTCCATAACTTGTTGAGAATTTTACTGTTGTAGGGCTCTGGAGACCAATTGCAGATTGTGCCTCTTATATCCCCAAGACGTTTCCAAGGTATCTGGCATCTGAAGGTGAGCTTTTCTTAGAGTTGATTGGCCATGCAGTAGGAGTCCATGAGGTGCTGAATAGTTTCTTCATTATTTTGACAATTGGGACAGTAAGAAGGACCATGAAATCCTCTTTTAATTAAGTTATCCCATGTGAGAATTCTTTGATGATACAACAACAAGATAAAAGTGGAGACTTTGGGCCAAGTCCCTATAGTCCATATATGTTGCGAGGCAGGATCTATTGGTTCCTGAGTTTGGCACATTATTTGGTATGCTTCTTTGGTGGTGTATGTGCCTTTCAGTGTGTAGCCCCATCTTAGAACATCACTTTCTGTATGGAATCTGATTCTTCTATTGGTGAGCTCTTTGTGTAGCTCCATGTTATGAGCTTCCATTCCTTGCTATGCTCTTTGCCTTACCAGTTTCCATTGTCTGAATCCCTGTGTAATGCCACGAGTCTAGAACTATGCTACATTGTTTGCCTGGTTAATGTTGTTTGCATGATCATTTGTATCTTGTAATAATGCTTCAATTTTGGGTCTCTATTGCCAGGAGTGTTGGAAATAATACTGAGAGGGGGGGTGAATCAGTATTATCAATTCAAATAATCCTTTTTGAAAAACCAAATTGTATACGCTACTTCAGTTAATTAAACCCGCGTATATACGCAACTATTCAAAAGTAATACCGCGTATACAGAGCAAACTTTTAATTTACTTAAACTTTCAGATGATGTTTGTTAATCTGAGATGCAGCATCAAATAACCAGTAACCAGAGATAGTAAAACACAGCAGAAAGACAATCACACACAAGAACACCAGATATAAGGTGGAAACCCAATGTGGGTGAAAACCACCTGCTGCAATTCGTCTCTATATTTCTTTAAAATTAGAAACTTTTGTTTACAATGTACTAGTGCAGTCCTTTACCAGTACGCAGGCTGCAACCTGCAGAGAGCTACAACTCTCTCTCATTTTCCAAGCTTCTCTGGAAGGGAGTACAACCCCTTAGCTCTTGCACTAGCCAAGATACTAGTACGTAGGTGTTGGCCTACAGAAGGCTACAACCTTCTCTTTCTTCCAGAGACCACGTTTCATCAATTTTCAGACTGGATCCATGAACATCACACAATCATCAAGAAATTCTTCATCAACCAAACTCCTTTTCGCCCACTAGATCTGAAATCAAGTAGATAGTTCTCTACCAGCTGTACCCAAAACACAGTACCAGAAACCACACAACAGAACCCAGAACACAGTAGCAATAAGCAAAAACAGCTAGATCACAACTTAAAGCATATACGCATTTTCAACAGTCTGCAACTTGCGTGCATACGCATCTGCGTATGGAACAACCTGCGTGTACGCGCCTTTACTTCACCTAAACTGCGTGTATACGCGCCTTCGCTTCACTAAAACTGCGTACAGATCTATAAAGGACAACACACTCTTCCCGATATTCAGACACTAATTACCCCAGATTATTAGATTTATAGATCAAACAAGCACCACATCTAGCAGATCAAAATCATACAAAGATACTGTCATTCAGGCTTAAAGATTGTGACCCATGAATAGAACTTATGTTTCCTTTTGCGTTAAGGTTCCTCTTTCCTTCAGATCCAGATCTGCATCACCACCCGATATACCAGCTCTAGCACTTTATCAAATCTTCAATAATAATTCAGATGGTGTCTTTCGTCACACGATCTCCTTCCTCTTTTATAGCCTTAGACCTTCCCCAGTACCATGGTCCAAAACCATAACCTTTCAATACCATGAACCCAAAACTAGGGATCAACACATCTGACGAGACGCCATGGTCCAAAACATAGGTTCAAGTTCCAAGATCTAACTGCCATGGACCAAAAGAATGATCCCCAACAAATACGTGCTTTTGTAATGTATAACCCGCGTGTATACGCGCCTTCGTCTAGATGAACCTGCATATATGTCTTTTTCTACTTTCTGAGTGTCAGAACTGAGATCTGTTACCAAGGAAGGTTGCCATCAAGGACAACACCTGTGCCATAGCTCCAAACCTGTGCCATAATGCCAACAATCTCCCCCTTTGGACTTGATGGCAATACCAAGATCCTCGAGATCATTCTCCCCCTTTGTCATCAAGGGCAAAGGGTTGTGCTCCCCCTGAGTACATGCTGAAATCTCTGTCCTGCTGTGCTGACCATGCTCCCCCTGACTGTAGGCAAGATTTGCAAAAAGATGTTCTTTAAGAAGAACCAAGACTTATGCAACAATACAAGACTTTCCTATCACCAAAAGACTTAATACATATATCCATCACCCAACCAAGTGGGGATCATCCATCCCAAGTGGAATACACCACAAATTTACATATGATGACCAAATACATTACATCTTCATCCCAGGCATAGTGGGGAAACCAAAATAGGCCGTTATATGACCTTGACACCATATAAGAAGAGATACATGACATAGAGACGAATATTTAAAACATGAAAAAGTCATCAACAAATGATAGCAACAGCAATTGTCAATCATCATTCAGATCAGCAACCAAGATTTCTTTTTGTTCGCCCTCTGCCTTTGTTCCACCTGAAATCAACAACATCTATGAACTCGAACCAAAAGCTTCGAAAATAATGCCAACAATTCATTTTTAGAAGATTATCTGCTCCCCCTGAACCTGTGTCGGATGGTCTCTGTTAGACCCACATCAGAATATATTCAACCAGAGCCTGCTCCTTCTGATATCCATCAAGCCTCCATATACGCGACTTTCTCTGTGCAAACCAGCGTATGTACACGGATACACCTTATCCAACATGCGTACACCCATTTTTCTCTAAAATTGATAAGATTTAATAGCAAGATGATACATCAACAACTCCCAGCTTCTGTCTGAGATATTCAAAAGTTTCCCTGGGCAGTGGTTTGGTGAAAATGTCAGCAACTTGTTCCTTAGAAGGAACATACTCCAATTTGACCTTTTGTTCCAACATT
>APFE031005592.1:0-13563 GCA_000404065.3 Pinus taeda | reverse complement strand
TTTGAGGCATCAATTGCCTACACAGGAAGTCTGGAATAGTTTGATACAATTACTGCTAAACCAAAGCCAGTAATTATGTTTTTTCCATTTGAAATATATAAATTGTCATGCATAGGAAAATATGGATATATCAGCATGTATGCAGAGAGAGGCTGAGCCAACTCAGCACAACCATTCGGCCACCACAGCAGCACTGGCAGTCACAGGTGACAGGGCCGAAAAGCTACAGGAGGACAGAGCTACACGGACACGTCATTCAGCAGTTATAACAAAGCATTCAACCGACTCAGTGAGCTCCAAAGGTCGGAATCTTCTGACAGGAGTAAAGAGCATTTACGTTGTATTAAAGGCTGTAATAACTTCTTATCTACTATTTCTGTACGAGTTAATAAAGATATTTTATTTCTCAGATGACTCAATGCCTGAGATATTTTGTTTGAAACACTTCTATATATTCCCCGTCGCATGAGATAACAGAGACAAACCTTAAAGAGAGAGCCCTCTCTGATTACAGTTGGGCTAGAAGCTGTAATCCAAAGATTGTTTAGTGGTTACCCCGGCCGTATACCCTTGGGAGTCAAAGGGAACAACCTGGGTGTTAACAGACTCAATACTGCAACTCTAATAAAATAGCCTTCAGACCTTTACGAAGGTCTACTATCAGCCTTTGTAGACCCTTATCAGATGATTTATCCACTTACATGCTTAGATAACAATCCTAAATTAGTGTTCGAACATATCTACTTATGGTATTTAGTAAATATAACGGAATTCATCTTAGTCTTCATGAAAGTATTTAACATGCATTTCATACATTTATTAAGACTTATTCAAGAGAATCACACATCATTAGATCAATATTTCATAAACACAATATTCATCCACAACATATATCGTAAATAGAAGAAAATAGAGATAAACATATATACATAGGATTTCTTCGGTAACTTTGTTTATTTATCTTCAATTCATCTTTACAAAATCAAAACTACCCTGCGCACTCAGCTGTGGACTCTACCTATGCCTTTGTGCACTCAGTTGTAGAGTCTTTCTCTCCTATCTGTCCCACTTCTTTTTGCTATCAATTCTCTTCTATTGACCCAATACATCTCATATTATTCCTTAGAATCTCTAATACACACCTATTTATAGCCTTTTACATACAATCCCATGGTCCGCGTACCATGGGTCGATCTCAAAACAACTCAAATTTTACATAAAAAAGGGGCTAAAAAACCTGTGACTTCTAATCATCTACGTTCTCCGCATCCACAAATCATGGAGACTTTACATTATTTACAAAAAATACATAAAACAAATTGGGTTATCTTAACCCCAAAACTGACCCAGGGGACCCCATCCCAACATAATTGATGTTAAGAAGAAAAATAAAATTATTTTTTAAAATGCTTGTCTCATGGCTTTCATGAGCAAGGAATTTTATTTCTAGAAATGGATCCCATTGAGAGCCGTGAGGATTGGTCAAAAAATCAAAGAGAGTTAATGTCATATATGAAGGACACTTCTTGCACATATTACATTTTTTTATGAATCATTAAATGTATAAGGAGGCCCTCCAAGACGAAGAAAAATATCCTCCTACGAGTCAACTACAAGATGGAATAAATAATCTTCACCAAAAGATATGTCAGCTCACCCTCTCTCAAGTTGGCTTATTATGGAGGCTCTAACAACTATAAATAGGGAAACTTGACCTCATTTCAAAGACAAAAATTTGGTGAAGGAGGTTTGAAATCAAGGTGTGAAAATATCACTTAGAGGAGAGTCTAATCATCAACAAAGAAGGGAAGGAAGGAGAATGAAATCCTCTGTATCATTTGGTTTTATGTTTGTGTCTAATTGACCTCACGGAAGTAAAGGGACTATGTCTATTGCCAAAAAGAAGGAAATTTTGCAGTCTTATTGGAAGGTTAATTCAAGGAGGAAGAAAGGGTATATTACAACCTGAGTTATGAAGGAAGATACATCCTACTAAAAATAAGGAAAAAAAGTCATCGGATAAGGTCATATGCATGATTTAGGGTTTTGGAATTATGGTAACATATTGCAGACTTAATTCAAGGAGGTCAAAATAAGCGAAGGTAAGATGCAGAAGAAAGCCGAGGTTGAGGACAAGTTGAGAAGGAGGAAGGAAGGTTGACTATCATTGACTAAGGATCTCATCAAGGAAGCTTTGCATCTTGGTATTTGAGTGGAAAGTAGGTCAAGGGTATTAGTCTTGGTATTCATCAATTGAAGTCTCTATAAGAAGAATAATTTGGTTGGGTTTTCCTCTGAGGTCGAAGAGGTTTTAGCCCTGGCTGATATCCTATATTTGTGTCCCTTATCTCTTTATCATTTGTGCTTTGATAGTTGTTTTATGAAGAATAACACTATAATAAAATAATTAAAACAATATCATAGTCTAAGAAGTAAAAATCATTCATAAGCAGTTATCATTAGTGAATAAATCACATAATATTAATGCCCTATATTTCTCAACATGGTTTCAGAGCTAAGGTGACTAAGTCAAGGAAGGGAATCCTATGAAGGGAAACTCATTGATCAAACCTCGACAAAGGCGTCGAAACAAATATCATCTTGAAGTCAAGATCTACAAAGTAAGCATCATAACCCTAGATCAAAGAAGAAATCTACACCAAAATAAGTCTTGGGATCATCATCAAGAAAAAAAGTCCAAAACCCTACATTTAATCAAGTTGAAGAGTTCTACAAATCAAGGTAAGCTTGAAGTTTATTCATCCAAGAGAAGAAATTCAAGGTCAAGACCATATCATCACCCATCAAATAAGAATTCCCGGGATCCACTCTCAATCATTTTCAAGTTGAAGTATATTAAAAACTATTCATCCAAAAGAAGCTAGCTTGAAAGAGTTGTCATCAAGATTCTAAGGCAATCTCTCTCCCATTGAAGCAATATCCTTGCCATTTAATAAATAATCAACAGTTCATCATTGATCTTCATCAACAAATACTCCATCATCAAAGGATCCAAGGGATATCCCTCTCTATGGGATCAATAATCATTATTGAAGGAAATTATCCTCATGAAGGAGAATTTTTATTCTCTATATCATCATCAACATCAAAGAAACAACAAGAAGAAGTAGCATCATATCAAGTAATTATATATTTATGTCCACGTCTAAATTTGTCGAAATGTCATTTTGCAAGGAAAGCAACAAATTGGTTGGGCCTTCAAACTATCTTGCAAGGAAGAAAAGGACAAATTTGAATCTTATTGAAAATGAAGTTATGTAACATTTCAAAGGGTCTATCACAAAACCAGGAAAGGAATATGCTCAAGGTATTGCAAATTACATGAAAGAGGAAGTTAGGTCTCAAAGGATTGTTATAAAATCCATCAAGAATCCCTTCATCCCATAGGTATCCAAACTCGAAACTTCAAAATAAATACATGAGAAACTAGTATAGTTGTATTCCATAAGCAGTGCTCCAGAAGTAATCTCATTAAGTAAATAACTCTACAAGTTGAATATGTCCAGGGAATATGGAATGTCCTCCTATGTTATAAGGATATCTGAAATGCGAGATCAACTACAAGATCTGGGAGAATTCATGTCTGAAAAGGAAATGACTATAGTTGTACTAAATGCACTACCGGAGGAATGGGGTAACTTTAATTCAAGTATTTATGGAAATAAAGAAGCTAATCCATTCTAGGATCTATGGTCACTGTGCAAGATCAAAGAATCTAGACTAAATTCCAAATCTGAGAAACAGAGCACAAATGAATCCTTATAGTATATACCTAAAATTAAAAGACCCAGAGAACTTAACCGCCTTTCCTTTGAAGCTAAGAAGTTGTTTACGCAGTAGTGGATGATCCAATTGCCTCCTTATATAACATGATTGACTTTGCACATACTCACTTACATGACAGACATGTCACAGGTACACGCACAAGCACACAGACTGAGATGCCCAAGTACATATACCAGACCCACAAGACATGCTTAAACATACTCGATCGGACCACACAGACACATCCGACGAGAGTAGAGGTTCATGACAAGGAAGAAGTAAATGAGAAATTTTTGCGACCTTCGATACATATATGTAGGGTTTCTCTCAACGGATATATTGGCCTCCTTTTTTGAATAACAGTTTCAGAGGCAAATCTGTCTCTTCCACAAATGGGAGAGGTGGTGTTTTTAAAAAGGTAGGCATAAAACAATCATGTTTTTCTTTCTTTTAATTTCGATTCATGATTTCGGTTTTAAGTTTCTTTAATCAGTGTGTTTTACTATATTTGATTTAACCATTACTTTTCTAAATTTAGAATAAGTTTCACATGCCCTAGGTAGAATCTAATGATGAAGTAACCGACATCAAAATTAGAAATGGAATTTTCAGACTGATACCGGTTAGCTAGTGTAACATTTATTTAACGGATATATCGACCTCTTTTCTTGAATAACCGTTCCACGCAAATCTCCTATTTCTTCCACAGATGAGTGAAAAATTTAAAAATTAATGTTACTATCTTTTAGCTATGTTGTGTTCATTATTGTTAACTATTTTTTACTAGCTGTTTTTGAATAATAAAAGCATTATATGGATATCCTTGGAAATTTTCCAAACAGTGTATATAGGGTTTCTTATAACGGTTATATTGGCCTCCTTGATTGAATCACTGTTTATTTTATTTAACTGATTAATCATTTCATATATATACAACCTATTTCAACAGATATATGGGCCTCCTTTATTGAACAACCATTTTCAAAATATTTAAGATTGGTCTATCCACTGTATTAAAAAAAATGTTTGCATGTTTTTTTTTTTAATTTAGATTTATGTTTTTTTAGTATTTATTTTAACTCCTGCATTTTATTATTTTACTATGTTATCTAGTTTATTTTAGTTTCTGCATTTTACCATGTCGTTTCTATTAATTTTGATTTACTATTACTTTTTCAATTTTAGAACAATAATCCAAATTGCTTAACACAATGTGAGTGACAATTCTTTAAAACAATAGAGAGTGACTCCATTAAAAAATAAAATACCAATTCCCTAATATGTTGGTCTCCATTCCTTATTGAATTGAATAACTCATATAGTGATTCCACTAATTGGGATTTGATTCCATGATATATGGGATTTGATCCCATAGCATAACATATGGAGTTCAACTTGTTTATCAAAGGCTGATAAAGTGGATGATAGGGTAAGCATTATTATGCATTGGTACAAATCATTTTTTTTTTTTTTAATAGAACTCTCAACTAAATGAGCATCAATGAAACAAGTAATTGTTACATGATTAGTAATTCAATGTAAGGGGAATTTATTTTCAAATCTAATAGATATGATGTCAAATAATAATTTTATTGCAATAAATCTATTACTCATCCAAGGTAAAGTTATGGTATATATGAGTAGTTAGAATACATTATCCAATGGTAACTTGGCAAATGGATATTGTATGAGTAATCATTTAAATGGGATGTTTTTCTTAAGGGCTATATATAAAAAAAAAAAAAAATAAATTCTATGTAATTTTCTTTCATATGGATATGAATTTATGATCATTTTGAATATTCATTTAATGAGGATAACAAAGGATGTCAAGGAACCCTTGAAACCTAATGCTTTAATAAATATATGATAAGATGTAATAATATTCTGAACTCTTGATCCTAAATATTAATATGAAGGTGTATCCATGGAAGATACCCCTCAATCTGTGAAGAAAGTCATGCTCATAACAATCAAGGAAATATCATTTAGGTGTGTGAAAATAAATGCACCATTTGCATAATATGAGTATTAATGGAAGCCATCTAGAAAGCTTTTCCTCAAATCCATGAAAAACATATTAAATATATTTATAGTGTAGAGAAGTCAATACGCAAGGAAGATTTAAAAACTTTAATGATATAGAAGTAGATCGTGAAGAGAAAAAATATGACAAAGTGTATGCCATTTATTCTTGTGGTGTTGTTATGTGATTTGATATTGTATCTAATATAAAATATTGTATTCATATGGGTATTGAGAAATTATAATATTAGTTATTAACTACTTTCAACAATGAATGATGGTTCTCAATGTTATAGGATGATTTATTATGGCTAGAAAGTTATTTACTTATTATAAAATCAAAAAGAAATTTTGTCCTTCTATCTTGAGGAGGTGTAAAGTGACATGACTAAAGTGACATGACTATATAACTATATAACTAAAGTGACATGACTATATAACTAATAATAATAGGTTTTCATCACTAGTAATTGATATTGTTTTCTTAGTTAAATATGTTAATTTAAAAGTTGTGCACATTCTCTCTTATTGTCAACATTTAATTCTAGTTTTAAGATTTGTATAACAATGGGAATAGGTTGACCATATTGAGTTATGCATAAAATATTTTTCTCATAATGTTAGATGTTAATATTTTCGATTGTATTTAGATTTATTGATAAATAAGATATATGATTCTTTATCCTATTTCTATTCACAAACAATATTAATATTAATGTTGTCTTTTCCATGTGGAGAAACTATCAACCCAACCAAGAAGCTCCATAATTGATTACATTCGCATTTTGAATTCCCTTAATATAGTATTCATTAGGCAAATTAGGTTACCTATCTAGTTATTATAAAATTAAGTTCCATTCAATTGCCAAATCAAAAGTAATCCTAGATTTTAAAATAGTTATGTTTCTTCCATTGTTAGTTTATGCATAAACATGTAATAGAGCTAGAATATCTTCATATCGTGGCTTGAATTCTTGGTAAAACCAATAACTGATGGTTTTGACATATGTATGATTTGAGTTTGAGTAAAAAATTGAAGCCTGCTTGTATGAATTGAAATTACAAGATTGCCCCCATCATTGCAAGAAGCCAAATATTATGGTTCTCTCAACAATCCCAGAAGGGAATTTTGTCCCCAAGCCAAAACTCTTATTAGAACCTAATATGGCACACCCATTAATGAGTATCATTTCAAATTCTTCTCATTCAAAAGCATGCATGTAAAATTTAAAATTTCATTGAAACCTTGGCTTCGTTAACTGTTGACCATCATTAGAAGTAGAAATCCTTATGATACTTGTTTGATGATTAGTTGTGCTATAGCTTAGAGATACACCCTTCTTAACATAAAAATATCATGTGACCTTACATGTGAAAAGTATTACAATGAGAAAAGGACCACATGTACAATGTCATTAGTAATCTCATAATTGAATTAAAAGAAATGGCACAATGCAAAAAACATTGAATAGAGAAAGAAACTTTATGTCCAAGGGTGAAAACCTTATCCATTTATACTCTTAGAAAATAAACTACCTTCTTTTACACTCTTAACATCAAACATATTAAACCATGGTGAAATCATAGTGTAGTTGATCAACATAGAGAGAGAAGAAAGAGTCCACACAAAAAGAAGGTATTGAATAAAATTTTTATGATGTACGCCCTATCACCTCCCTTCACTTGTTTTAATAGAATTTATTCACATTGTTGAAATATATTCTTCTTAACAAAACTCCAAAATACCCCATCATAATCCTAGGTGTTTGATCAAAGATTGATATAAATCATAAACCTTTCATATGGGAGAGTTTTTTTTTTCCTAGGTGGGTGGGACTACACATGGGTTTTTAACTAATGAACTTAACATCAAGGAGTGCCTTAAAAGTACACCCAATAAACATATATTCAAAATCCCTCTAGGGTGGTGTTGTACTATGTAACAACCCCCCCCCCCCCCCCCATTTATACAAGTAATAGTAATTAATATTTGACATATAAATAAATGCAAACTCTGCAAATTTTCCTTAAAAACCTTAAAAAAGGAACTCATGGTTGAAGCTCTTATCACAAATTGCATCTCAAAGTTGTCCATGTAACAATTGTTAACATTCCATCGAAAATCCCGAAATGCAATATGTGATGAGGTCCCCACTATGATTTTCTGATCACCACACTTTAATAACACACGATCACACTTCGCAAATCACAAATTTATGGAGCATGCCATTGTGTCAACCCTTAAGAATTTGCGAAATGTGATATTGCGATTCTCGCAATCACATTTCTCATTAACTTCGAATAATGTTATATTGAAAAGTTTGAAAGTTGTGTTGCGCAAATAAAGTGTGAAGCGTGGAGAAGTTACTGAGATTTAATGTAATAATGAGTGTCTTGATAGAGTAATTAATTCCTCAAGGAGAGGAATTGATGTTTTCAAGTTATTTCTAGTTAACACTGAAATCTCATGTAAAATCTTCCCACGATTCAAAGTCATTTCAAAGAACTCTCTTCCTTAATTTCCCTCCATTATGTGTGCTAATATATCTCTTTCATTTCAAGCAAGCCTCAAGAGAAATGTGATCGCGAAGGTAATGAAAAATCAAAAGAAGTAGAGAATTACAGAGTCTATTATATCAGAGATGTCGCCTATATTCCTTGATGAGGAGTGACGGCATGGGAAGTCATATACAACAGACTTGAAGATAAGCGTCCTAAAATTACTATCATAGAGGCAAAAAATGACTCAATAAAACCGGTGGGGGTCCAATCCAAAGATGTTGCTTACTCCTTCCCTCCCAAAATAGGAGCAAGAGCGAGAATTCTCCCATACACTCATATGATTAGATGGGTGGTCAAAAATCTCAATACTGAAGACATGCAATTCATGAAATCGAAGATGGAGCTAATGGGGTCCTTCAAAGCTGAAGACCTAAATAAAATGTATCATATACCTTACCCTCAAGAAATATATGATAAAACATACGTAGCCAACTTCGCGAAGAAAATTGAAGAACCTTTCAAGATGATCCACGGTTGGAGGGTCTTAGAGAAAAAATTCAAATATGATAAAATGAGTATGTATCTTGTAGCTTCTTTGGAAAACCCCTATAACTATGCAGCTTCTATGTTATGTAGGTTATATGGATTACCTAATAATACCAAGTTTTCCGTAGAATGGATTCCTTTAATTAATGCTCCTGTCAATTCCCATATAATGAATTGGCCCACTATCTTATCTGATAACCTAGGTACTGCTATTTCTGAGTACCGTCAAAAGAGATCCACCTCCACATAGAACCTTCCTCCATTTTATTTCAGTGCCTATATCATGGATGTCATCTATTTCTATACTAAATTTTGAATCATGGGTTGGAAATGGACATTGCAAGGCCCCTACCCCATTCATCTCAACCACAAATAGATTTGGGAATCCCATTATATACCCAATTTTTATAAAATATGTCATGGTCTCATTTTACAATTGCATCAATTTATTTTTAATAAGAAAGTCTCCATGGTTTCTAAAGAAGCCACTATAGACCTTCTCGTAGTAGGTAAGTATTTTGCTAAAGAATGGTTTACATATATCAGATATTTTGGTATTACAGGGAACGCGGATGTGCTCCTTTTGTATGTCTCTGACAAGAGAATAGTAAGAGAAATAGCTCACTAGATTATGGGAAAAGACCTAACCAAGACGATAAAATCTAACAAAAAGTCATTATGGCCATCCTTTCCCATTCAATTTTGTTCTTTTTCATTAGAAAATTTCAACCATGCAACCAAGGAATCACTAAGCCTAGAGAGCCTCATGCTCCATACTGAGGCAATTTTATCCAAACAAAATAGTACATAATATTACTGCAGTAAAGATTAATCAATTTATCAATGAGGCTAATGATTATTGGGATCTTTGAGAATCAGCTCAATGATTCAAACAAGCATTGGAATGGGAAAAGGATAATTTGAGTCGTGATGATTTTAAGATGTTTCACGAACTCAGAAGTCAAAGGCTCGAAACAATTCCATTGCATTTGTTAAGGGTTGATGACAACCCTACTCCCATTGTAACTATCAGGAATGAGGGACCAAATTCTCGCATAGAGTCTCAAGTGGATATAGGGAAAGCATAGAATACAGGGAAAGTGTAGGACATAGAGAATACAGTGGAACCCAGCAGAAGGTCTATCGAAAAACACGTCATAAGTGACCTAACTAATGATACTGGTCCCGAAAAAAGCAAAAATTTGGAGCAATAATGGGACCAATTTAATAAAAGGCTATAATATACTCCTAAGACAACAGATGCCTAGGAAATAACAAAATATCACACTCCTCTACAAACTCAGAAAACTATAGAGTCTAAGTCAATGGATGAGAAAGGGGAATGTTCACAACATACAGAAATCATTCTTGCATTACCCACATTGGAAATTATCCTAAAGGTAACTGAAATTCCTCCTTTATATGTGTTCTACAACCCACTGCATAAGGCTATAGTAAGAAGGCAGAGGAAGAGAAGGAGGGTGGAAACACCTCAAATATGAGTAGGGAATGAGCCGATGAACATAGTTTAGAAGGATATTCCTTCCAATCCTGCTAAAACTTTGACAAGACTGTCATAGTTTACAGGAGCATAATTGTGGTTCTTTATTCTTAACTGAGCCTTCTTCTTGGCAGCATAAAAGTGGACTAAGTCTGCATTTATGATTTGTCTAAAATACTCTAGGGCAAACAATGTCATGGGCACATATTTAGGCACCTTGAAAGGGAAAAGTTCACACCTGTACATTCTGATTTCTGTACAATTTTGCTACAGGTACCAGTCACGTATCCTGTACTGCGTGGAAAGTTGGAGAATATTCTTCATCTCACCAGTGAGTCTAGGAGGGGGAACTCCCATCAACAGAGTGGATGCTGGATGTACAAACGAGTCAATGAATTCATTATAGGTATAAGGAGACTCTAGAATTTTATGAAAGATTGAGGTCCGAAAGATCACAAACCTTCGATTTCCTTTTGAGACCAATTTCCTGATAGGGAAAGGAAAGCTGTCTCGCTGATGATATAACAAAAAATGGTATATAAAATATGTGTATTCGAAAACTCCTTCCCTATCTAAACTCATGAATTGATCATGGATTTTATTGGCAATGAAAGTGGCATAGTCATACTTGACAGTAGGGGGTTGTCCAAGAGTAAAAATTGACAACAAAACTAGAGTAATATCATCAACATATTCACTCGTATTAAATCCCATGATCATGGATATCATGTCAACAATAAGTCTACCAGTTTCAGTGAAAAAGGTCTATAGATAGGGAGGTGGGGCAGTGGGTTGGTAGTTTGGTAACATAAACATCTGAGCAATGTGGGTTATCTCTGATTTGGTTAATTGAGGAGCTTTTTCAAGTAGATATCCCAGGGAAAGAGGAGCAAGGGGCTGAGTGGAATGGAACTATATCATTTCATTAGTGGACTTAGTAATTATGGGAAAAAGAACAGTTTGGGATGGGGACATAACTGCTCTATGGATAGGGTCATAGTTGGCACAACATTGATGAATGATATTTGAGAAAACATGAACTGAGGGGAGGAAATACATGGGAAGATTGGATTCCCACACTCGAAAAAAGTTAGAATTATTCAGATGACTATCTATGATTTGGAAAAAGATTTTAAGATGGTTACCATCACTAGATTGGTCTTTTATCTGGAAATCTTTGTCGGCGAGGGGCAAATAATCTAAGTCTTTATGGGGCTCGTTCATGGGCATGACATAGATGGGGAGGAAATACATGGGAATATTTTAAGATGGTTACCATCACCAGATAGGTCTTTTATCTGGAAAACTTTGTCAGCCAGGGGTAAATAATCTAAGTCTTTATGGGGTGCATTCATGGGCACGACATTCAGGGCTATGGGAGTTTCCATATTTGGTTCTTGTGTATTCAAACTGGACTTCATACTTCTTGTCAGAAAAATGGAATAAACAGTTGGTTTGAGGTCTCTTTATGGCAATTACAGACTATTTTTAACTTGAATTTGGCTTTATCTAGCAGAATTCCCAGTGGAAAACCGAAATTGCAGGGTTTTAGGGAAAAAATGGATAAATACCTGGATTAAGGAAGAAAACCATACAACGACAGGTTGGTTGACAGGTTGCAAAGCTCGTACTGTAGTCTTGCTCATCAGGTGGCGGTTGAAAATCTGGAATAATGGATTAGGTCATTAATTTGCATGGGAACTCGATGCAATGCATTATAGTGAAAATGACGTTTTATCATTCTTTTAACGAAATTTGGTTTGGCGAGATTTTTTTTTTGGCGTTTATTGGACAGATGACATCAGTGGGATGGGACCTTTTGTCGTTACACGCAGGGTGGTAAGCGGTTTACCTCACTGCTTTTGGGGTCAAGTGGTATCGGGCTGGGGGCAAGCGAGCATATGGAGTAGGCGACGCATGGCGAGGGTACGGTGGAAAACTGCGTAGTGATCGTAAGTTGAAGCGTGGTCGCCAGGGGGATCGCAATATGATCGTCAATCGTCTGATGAAAAGGCGGAGATCGGATGGCTGACGGGTGCTGGAAATGGTGGGGAGTTAATGCAGCGGGCCCAATATATTTAACGATGATTTAATCATATCGGGCGCATCACAATTGGTCGGGGTAATGGTTATTAATTAACCTAGATGGTTAATTAATCCCATTTTTTGTGGAGCAGGGAAGGTTCTTAACAAACTTCGGATAAGTTTGTCAATCCTTATTAACTTATATAATGGTTATATACCATCGGAGCGGACTTTGGGTTTTAATATATTTACATAATACGGGGAAGGGTTAAAATTTATATGGGAGTTATATATTATGTGTTAGTAGTTAATATGAAACATAATGAAATAAGCACTAAGCCTATGTTAAGCATTCACATAGAAACTTAGGCTAAAGGGGGTTTTGAAGTGATATTATGTATTTCCTATGTAAAATAGGTTTTTTCACTTAGGCAAACTTTTATGAAATGTAATGAATGAGATTTATGAGTACTTAGGCTTTTAGATCATTGGGCTGAGGGTCTGGTCCCTCCAGGAGTCAGAGAAATGCTCTGAGCCCCTTTGATTTTCAAAGACCTTAATACTTAGGGGAAATTAGTGAAATCTCTAGGGAATATGTAAATGGAAGTTAGTTATTTAACCTTGCCTTGCTTGAACTACATCAAGTAAAGTATTTGACTTGCACTTTGTGATAAAAGTAAAAATCAACACATTCAGAAACATTTCATCACAATTATCATTCTGCAACACCATCTTCCTACCCTACCTACTTAGCCTGACAATTTTTCTTCTTTATTTGGGTGCACTTAGACTGGCAAACCCTTATCAAATCATCCTTTTCTTTTACATGGCAAGCCTATCTAAGTCTACACTTATTACATCCAAGGGCTCAGATTAAACTGTTGAGCTCCTTTTTATTTACTCTACCTATCTACTTATCTGCCAAGTTTGAGCTGTTTGACTCTTCATCAATTGTGGAAAAAGCTAACAAGCTGCACACAATTGCTTATTACAGAAAATGAAATAGTAGTGGCATTTAGACTTGCACACTTTCCTCATATTTTTAGTTTGGGGTTCATTTCTTTCACTTTTTTGACCAGCTTTATTCTTTTTACCCTTTGATTTTTCTTTTAGGGTATACCCTCTTTACATTTTTTTATTTTTTTATTTTTTGAAAATATGGAAAACCTTTGCAAAAA